>JADLZK010008613.1:600000-901115 GCA_015847255.1 Hyparrhenia diplandra | reverse complement strand
GGCACCCTTGGCTGCGACCGCTGCTCACGGAACCTCAAACGATGATCGAGCGGGGGCTAAGAGGAAGAAGGCGGTGGAGTGTGTCATTTGCACGAAGGAACACTTGCTAATCAATGTCCCTTTCTGCGTGGACCAAACCGTCGGTTGCCCTCTTGTGGTGCCCTTGAAGATGGCATGGTTCTTCCGGAAATTCAAGCGCCGACCACAATGACATTGTGTCCTCGTCCCGAATTCAGATAGCGGCTCAAATCTCGGTGGAGTGCGGTGAGGTTCCACCTACCCATACGCCCTACGAACTTGCAAGGATTATTCACGTACATTGGCATTGGGAAGTGCGAGGAAATGAGAGGCGAACATACATCGTACCTCCCAAGCAAGGAGGAATTAGACGCATGGTGGCTATTGAGGCAGTCCACGACAAAACAAAGGAAGGTACCCTTTTGTTTAAGAAGTATGTTGATGATGTGAAGCCTATTAAAGTGCTCGACAAGATGTGGGTGGCGGTTACCAATGTACCTCGTCCACTCGCTCTTTCCTTCCATTGTGGGCTGTTGGTACTATGATCGGTGCAACTCAAAAGTGGACATTTACCACCTTATTGACCGGAGAAATCAGAATCTTGGTAGCGGTTTTGGCGCCAAAAATACCACCTTTTGGTCATGTATGTGTCAAAGGGGAATTGTATCGTCTTTATTTCAAGCGGATAGTCGACATCGATTTTAATCTTGATGATGGCGATCTCTTGGGTGATGAGGATAAAGATCAAGATGGGGATAAGAAGATGAAAAGCGGAGGATAGTATTGATCCAAAACTTAAGGGCCACGAGAAAGGCTCATCTTCTTCGTCTAGCTCTCAACCCTCACAATCACATGGTGGTGCTCCACGAAGCAGGTTTCTTTGGCTAATGAATTCTCTGAGGGGCGTAATTAGTATTAAATCTACGGAGAAGAAGTTTGATGGGAAGCTGGAATCACCTGGAGATGAATTAGCCATTTATAATTCTGTGCTAACTCCCTCCAATTAATCAACATACATTGCTGGGAAAAGATGCTATTGACAGTGAAGTTTCTCAGCTTGAACCTGATGATGATGACCGGATTGCAGCACAGCTTACCTACCAGTTGTCACCGCACACAAATCAAGATGGTGGAGACAATGTAGCTGCTGTTATGCTTGCCCAGGAGGTACAGACCTTGGATAGCCTGGCCGTGAATGCTGATGCATTTGATCTTGTGAAGTCTTCAGCCTCGACACCTTGGCGACACTGGCGACTTTTGGTGGACAGCTGCTTGCTGCGAGGCTTCTCATATTATAGAGCAGCGAAGGCGCTTCTCCTCGGCGACTTTGGACAACGACGCGACGCCGGGTATGCTGCTAGCCAACGCTGTCGCTGACACCGCCGGGTGAGCAGCGGACTGTCGTCGCATGTTGTTGCTCTCGATTGGGCAGTCCTTGGCCGAATCGGCTGCTGTTCTTGGACAGCCATCTACCTTGGCAGATAGCGGTAGCCGAGGAGATGTTTGAGAAGCGTGGCGTTGCTGTTGCAGTGGTGGCGCAGACCAACGTTGGTGGACGAGCAACCGCCCGACAAAGACGCGTGGCCGAAGGGCTGCTGCGCTGACGCACTTTTGCAGTGGTGCCGGATGCTGCTTGCAGTGCAGCGTGCCGAAGACATGGTCAAAAGGCAAGGAGCAGCTGGCTGTGCTTCCCTCAGCGATTCTGCGCCGTGGTAGATGAGCAGGCAACCAGCGGTGCTCCCTGCGGTAACATCTCGCGACGTAGTGGATGACCGAGCAGCAGGAGGTGCCTCCTCGGTGACTCACACCGAGGGTAGATGAGCAGAGCCGGCTGTGCTCCCCGCCGACAGATGTGGTCGCTGACAAAGTGCAGCCGGCTGGTAGCTCACTCGGGCCGAATCGATGTGCGCCGATGGCAAGGGAGCAGCTGATCGGCTTCCTCGCGATCAACGCCGTGGTTGATGAGCGCCGGGCCAGCTCCCCTGTTTTCGACGGCTTTGAGCAGCCTACACAAGCTTCCTTGGCGTCTAACGCTGTGGTCGGCGAGCCGCCGGGCTAAAACTTTGGCGACAAACGCTGTGGCTGGTGGTGGGCACCTGGCAGCCACGCTCACGCCATCGACAAGGCCACCATCATTGTCAAAGGGATGGATGGGCCGGGCTGCTACTGCTGATGCCGGCAACGCTAGCCGACGACAGATGGACGTTGCGGCCTCTCGAGGCTGCCTTGGCACTGACCTTGTCGTGGTTGGGGACGAGGCGGTTAACCCATCTACACAGCTTCGACGGAGCCAAAGAAATGCACCAAGAGCCGGACGAGCACACCCTATGCAAGACAGAGCGGATGGCAAAAGAAAAAAGAACCTCGAATGTTCCAGTACCTCTTCTCTTCTAGCTTTTCGCATTCCTCGCTATTTTTTCTAAACTTGGCAGGGTAGGCATCACCTCTTCTTCCTCCGATGTTGTTGCAATTAAAAACTTAGGAGGTTGATAGAATTGTTCTTAGTGCAAATTTGAAGCATTCGAAAAAGCTAGGTTTAATAACACTCAAGTACCGATGTTGAAAGGGAAGAACGCCCGGATGCAGTTCTCACCACGCTTGTGGGAATTTTAATGAGAACTTGCAGGGCGAGGAGAATGATCATACTTTAGATTTGTCTCCTGTCAGGCGTAGGAAAAAATATAATAGGTCCAACTTCCCAAAAAAGGCTAAACTCCATCTAAAAATAAAATTAAAATGAAAGGAGCTATTGGAATAGCAGAGGTCTTGGTTGACTTGGCTAAACACATTTTGCACCTTGTTAGGAGCAAAGAAATAAATTTTATTGCCCTTTCCTCGAAACCGGTAGGGACTCTTCCCCGATCACATTCTTAAAAACCTTTGTGGAGGGCGTGATTTTCTCCCGCACGCTATGGCTCCTCATGGTAGATCCTAGGGGTATTTTACTGAGCCGGACCTCGCGCTTTTGATATTGAGCCATTGACTAGGGGGAGATTTCTTTGAAATTTACCTTACGTTATAAAGCAAATGACTTCAAGTTTGTCCTTTATTCTATTTATGGACCAGCACAACACCAAAAATAAAAGTGCTTTTCTTGCAGAGCTAGCTAATAATTGCCGAAAGAGAACTTGTCATTGCATCTATTGGGGGTGATTTTAATATCATGCGAAACCCCGACGAAAAACATCTGGGTCTTTGACCCTAAATGGCCGAATCTTTTAATGCGGTCATTGATTCTCTTGATCTTCAGAGAAATCACCATGCTCCGCTGCCAATTTACATGGGTCGACCTCACATAATCCTACCTTTGAAAAAGCTTGATAGAGTCTTAGTCAAGACGGATTGGGAGTTTCAATTCCTCTATACATGGAGTCTAGAGATCTAACATCTCCGACCATACTCCCCTAGTTATTACACCGGTACCTCACCCATCGATCAGCATTAGACCCTTCCTAGCTTGAAAGGGGGTGGTTAATTAAGGAAGGTTTTTATGAAATGGTTGCAATGTTTGGCAATCAAAACTTCCCAACCAACCCCTTAGAACGATGGCAAGGAAAATTCCTCAGAAACTAAGACAATATCTTAGAGGATGGGTCGCAAATATTGCAGAACTTATAAAAAGAGAAGAAAACTCTTCTAGGCCTTTTACAAGAGCCGGATAAAAAAGTCGAGACTTTTTGCCTTTCCGATCAAGAGATCAATTTTAAGCACTACCTTAAAGAACGCTTAGTTTCTCCGTTGAGAAGAGGAATTAAAATGGTACGAGAGAGCCAAAGTTAAAACCTTATTAGAGGGAGATGCTAACACTAGGTTCTTTCCACTTAGTGGCTAATGGGAAACATCGAAAACAACATATCTTTTAGACTTGAAAATGATTAAGGGGTTGTTATTATGATGACCGCCTTAAAAGCCACATTACAAATTATTATAAAAACCCTTTGGTACGCCCGTAAACTGAAGTAACCTTGCTGGAAGATCAAATTGGCGTATATTCCACAAGTCTCCCCCGAGGAAAATGATATTTCTCGCCGCCGACTTCACCGAATCTGAAGTGAAGGGAAGTCATTTTCCAAATGGAACACAATAAAGCTCCAGAGACCGGATGGTTTTCCCGCTGAATTCTATCGTGTCTTTTGAGAGGTTATTAAGGATGATTTCATGTCCATGTTCTATGAATTCCACAATGAAAATCTAGATCTTTTTAGTCTAAATTTTAGAATAATCTCTCTTATCCCCAAAACTCGTAATGCTAATACTATTCAAAGAATATAGACCGATTTGTGTCCTTAATGTTAGTTTCAAAAATTTCACAAAAGTGGGAACTAACAGACCGAATAAAGTAGCTAAGATACTTGTCGCTCCCATGGGATCGCATTCATGCCAAAGAAACATCATGGAAGGAGTAGTTATTTTACACCTAAACTATCCATGAATTACATACCAAGAAAAAGGAATGGTGTCATTTTCAAAATTGATTTTGAAAAGGCCTATGACAAGGTCAAATGGTCCTTCCTACAACAAACTCTTCGCATGAAGGGATTCTCCCCAAATGGTGTAGATGGGTCCAAAACATGGTCACGGGGAGTGTAGGGTTAAAGTCAATGACGACATTGGCCACTACTTACCTTAATAAACGGGCCTTAGACAAGGAGATCCTTTGTCGCCCATCTTATTTAACATCGTTATTTGATATGCTTGCTCTCCTTATTAATAGAGCAAAACCGATGGACAAATAAGAGGGGTTATTCCACACCCGATCGATGATGGTTTATCTATTTTACAATATGCAGATGATACCATTATCTTTTAGATCATGACCCCGAGGAAGCAAAAATTTAAAACTTTTGCTTTGCGCTTTTGAACAACCTCGGCTCAAGATCAATTTTCACAAAAGCGAAATCTTCTGTTATGGTGAAGCCAAAGAGATGGAACATTATTATACAACACTCTTTGGTTGTAATGCGGGGGATTTACCCTTTTAGGTATTTTAGGCATACCTATGCACCATAGACAACTCCTGACTCAATGGAGAAAGGTAGAAGAACGCTTTGAACAAAAAAAAACTTTCTTGGCCGGAAAGCTAAGTATTTAGTCCTATGGGGGAGACTTGTCTTACTTAATTCAAATCTTAAGCGCCTCCCAATGTTCATGATGTCCTTTTTGAGGTTCCAAAAGGAGTCCTCAAGAATCTTGACAAATTTAGATCAAGATTTTTTTTTTCGCAAGGTGTTGACGTATGAATAACGCTATTTTTTGCCCAAACTTACTACCATAAAGGGAGTAAAATTAAACCTTTTATGTTCATATACATTTATCACTAATAAATTCCACTTGTAGTATATTGTATTTTATTTTGCAGATTTAAAATAAAAGCAAGTGGAAAATCGACCAAAGTACGCCTTCCGGAAAGCGCATTATTTCAAAAATCCAAGCCCAAAGAGCAAATCGACCCAAAACATCAAATCGGCCGAAGGCAGCCCGCCTCGCAACTTTTCAGATTTAAAGATGACACTCGCCAAGACCCGGCCGAACGACGCCTGGGGGTGCGCGCAAGACCCCAAGGTGCGGCCGCACCCTCCCCGAGGCTGCTCGGCCCGGCCTCGAGGCGGCGGTTCGTGCACCTTCCAAACTTGGTTTACCGCCCCGGGATTGTCGGTTTGCGCTTACAAGGAAGGTTTACTACCAAATGGTTTGGTTGTAATTTAGCACTTAGGCCCTCCTCCAAGTGTATAAATAGGCCCCCTCTCTCCTCTCTCAACACACACCATTTGGAGTCCAAAGAAACCAAAGAATACATCTCTCTCTACCACCTCTATCTCTCTCTCTCTTCTTCTTCTTTCTTCTTCTTTTATTCTTAGTAGACACTTGGAGTAGAAGAGCTACAAGGAGGGCTTGTCTCCTAGAAGAAAGAGCTTTGGTAATACATCTTCTATGGAGCATTCTTCTATTTGCAAGTCCTATTTCTACATTCTTGGCCTAACTTATGAACTAGAGTATAGTTTCGTTTCATGTTCTTGTAGTGGTATATGAACTAGTATATAGTTTACATATCATGATCTTGACATGTTCATCACAGTTCCTTAACTAACGCCATATGCCTAACTTGATTAGAGGTGGGATAACGGGCTTGTTGTTCCTTCGGGTTTGCTCTTTGTTCTAGTCCGGCCATTCGACGAGTGGGGGACCCCTGGGGGACAAGAGTAGTGCTCTAGTTTGCGCATGGTGCCCTGCATTACGACACCTCGCAAATATGAGTGCACGCCACGGCTGAGGGGGTAGGCGGCTTGGTCGTGACAAGCCTTGTCCGTCCTTTGAAATCCCCCACGCTCGCCCGTGTTGTAGGAGTTCGGAATGCTTCCTATCGGCCGTATGGTAACCGTGAAAGCTCCCCGTTATCCTAGACCTAACAACGCTTAGATCAGCTTTGCATATGATGCTAACTATTCATTTGTATGGCCATGACTAGATACATTAGATCTATTCCATTAGGTTATTCATTTATTCATTTATTCTTTATCTATTTTCTTTATCCTTTTTGCCGGTGGGATTTCAAGTGTGTGTCACACTATCTATGAACTGTATCGCTACCCCTATTATGAGTAATTTGGTCTAAGCAAACACATGTTCCTCTATTCAGATGCCATGCTAATTTATCAATCACATGCCTTCCTTTGGGCGAATATAAATAACGATACCCTGAATATTTCCGTGAAATGCTACAATGATAGATCCGTGGCGCTTGCGGATGAATATCTACGATGGCAAGATCTATCCCGTTGACAAACTCATTTCAATCACCGACATGGTGGTTTACTTGGGAATGCCATCGGTGCATTTCTCGACGCTTTTATCGATGGGTTTTAATACCTATTCCCTTTGATTGCGTTAAGAAATACCAACACAAGGATCTATAGATAGACACAAATATAGACTTGCTAAGTGGGATATTCTTTGTCGCCCCAAGGATCAAGGTGGTCTTGGAATTTTGATTTGCGTGATACATAACAAATGTCTATTGGCCAAATGGATTGTTAATCTTATAAACACCGATGGCACTTGGCAATCCTTGCTAAGGAATAAATATTTGCATTCCAAGACCCTAACCCAAGTATCGCCCAAACCAAATGACTCTCATTTTTGGAGAGGCCTCATGCATATTAAAGATGAGGTACTTGCTAAAGGTTGTTTTCTTCGATTAAAGATGGAACCTATACAAGGTTTTGGGATGATATTTGGTTAGGTGATAAGCCTCTCAAACTCAAAACCGAGCTTATATATAATATAGCTAGGGATCGACATGCAACGCTTTCAAAAAGTTTTGTCCTCCGATCCTCTTAATATCTCTTTTAGGAGATCTCTAGTGGATAATAACCTCGTTGGATTGGCTTAGCCTTGTAGCAATGACCTCCAATGTGGCTCGTGGATGGAAAAGACCAATTTAAATGGCTATTAACTAAGTCTGAGTTTTCTCTCGTCCTGACTATGTATCTAGATTCCATAGATACAAATCCACCCTTCCAACATAGGAGGATCCGAAATGGAAAATACCTCTAAAAATAAAAAATTTTCTCTCGGTTTTGTCCAAAAGGTGTCGCTTTTGACAAAAAAGACAATCTCGCTTAGGAAAAAATTGGAAGGGAGTCGAAATGTGAATGTTGTAATTTGAATGAGACTATCCAACATCTCCTTTTTGATTGCTCATTTGCTAAAATGATTTGGAGGATTATTTTCTATGCTACTAATCTAACACAACCTGTTTACATTAACCATATGTTTGGTACATGGCTTAGAAATCAGAATAGACGCACTAAGCCTCCGATTTGGGTTGGTGTGGTTGCTTTTTTCTAGGCCATCCGAGGTGTCGTGAATGACACGATTTTTAAAAAATTGAAATCTAACTCTATTATGCAAGTTATTTTCGGGGAGCTTATTATTACGCTCCCCGGCCCAAATACATCAGACTGAAAGCAAACAAAAAGAAACCCTCGTGTGTTTGAGCAAGCGTTTAGAGATGGTTGCTTTAGAAATTTCAAATAGCGGGTGGAAGCATCTTTTTCGTTTGTCATAAAGCTTATGTCGTTTGTTTAAAGACATTGTGCTTCTCGATCTTTTGTAATAATTGGCTGTGTACATCCACGGATGTAGAGGCCGGATAGTATTATCCATTATCTAAAAAAAAATTTAGTTTGTCCATAACAATCGCTTCCTGTTTTATTAGTTTGACTCCTGGATTCCACTCCCAGTCCTTGAGGATACCCTTGAGTTCATCATAGACCGTTTTTAAATAGATTCCGCCTGGAGCCAGGCAGCAGCATCTCAGGATTAACAAACAAGAGGTACACCATGTAGTTGGATACCTGCCTAGATAGGGCGGCTGTACACTTGGGCGAATCTTTTTTTACATTCAACTGAGTCCGATGATGTATTGGTCTCGTCACTAGGAAGGAATTTTGTACATATGCCACAACACATGGCACAACACGCTACCTTACACCCCATCACCACACTTGTCATCTCCCCCCTTGTCAGGGGTTTAGCAAAGTCACAGTTATGGTCTGGACTCTGGAGACGAGGTGGAGGAGAAGAAGCAGAAATCTGTGGCAAGGTGCCAGAGGAGAACACACTCATCAAATGGCCTGTTCATGTTCAAGCCCCTGTAGCTGCTGTGGTTGTTGAACTTGCGGTAGCTAGCAGCGTCTATTATCTTGTGGTTCCACCCATCTTTCAGATATCGAAGTACCAGGTGTGTAATTCTGGCAGACGAGAAGCAGGGCTCCATGCACCACTGTTGGTCCAGAAAGTCCTTGCAACCTAGGATGCTTACAATCCTCATCTTGATGTTGTGCTTCTTGTTGCGGAAAAAGTATCCTGCAAGACTATACTGAGCGACCGTCTGTGGCCACACTTCCCACATTGGTCCGTCATCGTCAGGACAATTCATGGCCGCGCTGACAACAGATAAGTTGGAATATGCTTCTAGCAGAGCAGTACAACATAATATGGCATATGTAACCTTGACATCAATACCATTATAGGCTTCTCTGTGGCTGTGGTGGAAGAGGCCGATAGCTGCCCACGGTAGCAGCATACGTAAAGAAAGAAGGATAAATGTTGATGATTCACCCTTAGGAACAGTAGTTTTTAGTTTGGTATAAAGAAGAAAGAAGGCACTAGCGAGCCCTTCTTGCACGGAGTCATATGCTCCCCTCTTCACTAAGCCCCCAAAAATTTCTCTAAGATACGAATTGATGATCATAGGAAGATGAAAGATCTACGAATAGCTTACGAGATCCCTCTGCAGCTTCATCCTGTGTCCACTTCTTCACCAAGGCGGGAGGTCGTCGTTACTGTGCCTTCATTGGTGTGAACTAGTTATTAATAACTAAGTAAGCTGCAGGCTAGCTGATGATAGACGATAATACAGAGATGCATGAAAGGTACATAGATAAGATAACTAGCTCACCAGGTTGTTGTCGGGTGACAATATCCCCCGCATCCTTCACGTACTTCTCGAGTTTATTACACATGTTGCCATGCTCTGCTGCTGTACCTGAGCTGACGAGGCTAGAAATGCTCGCCCTCTTAAAAGCCATTGCCTTCGTGAAGCATTTGACAACCCCAACGGTGAACAGCAGGATCGCTGCCTGCAACAGCCTCCTGTCGCCGCCTCGTGGCCACGACTTGCAGAAGGCATACACTGCCACAATGATCTGAGACGCAGCAGTGAGCAGGTGCCGGGTCCACAGCTCGCTATCCTCAATATTGTAGGCCGTGACGCCGTCATGTCCACCGAGGTGGATTAGAAGGATGGGCGCCCAGGCCACCTCCAGCAGCGTGTTGCTGCCGCCGCCGCTTACACCGCCATCACCTTCGTCCTTGTGGCGGTTGAAGAGTGTGGCGAGTGCATATATTGCCACAGCATCACCGCCGTGGTATGCCAGCCACATTAAGAACCTGAACCAACCAGGAAGAGCGTGCCTACGGAGAATGGGAAAGAAAACAAGAGGAATTGGATGAGCAGGCTGGTGAGGACAAGGACGCGCAGCTGCGACTCCTCCCACCAGTGAACAGCACTTGTGAGACCCCCATCTTTCTCTCTCGCAAACACGCACCAAGCAAGTGAGAATCTGGAACGGAGGTGATGAGGTGCTGATGATTCTGTTGAGGCTCACCCGGCCGGATGCTAATGCATATAATGCTATTGCTATGTATATTTGCATAAGCTTATTAGCGACAGACAGATGTGGCGTTGCTGTCGTCAATGTGCCGTGCCGTGCCGGCCGCCTCTTTTTCTAATATTAAATCATACGTTAGTCCAGCAAGAGCAGGTTGGCTAAATCATAATTTTTCTTGACTGACTTGCCCAAACGTAACTTGCGTGCAGAGGTCATAAAAAAACTCCAATGTCCAATCTATTCTAGTGCCCAAACGCAGTGGTTGGCTAAATCATACTAGCTTTTCCTAAAACGCGACCAAGGGGAACAGCCCCACCTGTTTTTTATCAAGACACTAGCTTTTCCTTGATCCACTTACTCAGACTTCTGTTGTCTTCTCCTAAACTAGTGTATACTACTATATATACGCACAATAGGACCCAATTCATGATACCCACTATTATATATAAGCACAAATGAGTATTTGTTAGGACTGGCCCTAGACAGTTGATATTCCAAAATAACAGAGAACGACACAAAGTGCAAAAGTTAAATAAAGCCTTTCTAATAAAAAAAAAGCAGTGTAAATTCAGGATATAACTCTTAGGCTAAAGACTCTTCTTAGATCCTATACTACCAAAACCTCTTCTCTATAAGGCCAATCCTTTGCTCTAAAAAAAATGAAGCTATAATAAGGCCAATACCTTAAAAGGTTCTATGATATATCCACTAAACATCAATTGGAGCATTTTCATTTTGAAATTCAACAGTCATATACCTGGCCCGGATGCCCTCCAAACCATACTTGGGTTACCAGACTGGAGGCGATGGTGATACAAAACCAAGCAAGGCTGCTGTGCTGACGATCTGAATATCGATCAGACAACAAAAGTGTGAACCCTGCCCCTTCCTAGCTCGTGTCCTTGATCTTCTTCCTCATCCAGATTCTCATTGACTCCTGATTTGTCTCCCTTCTAGAACCTATGGGAACCCTTCTCTACCTCTGCTATTGCTGAAAATTCACTCTTCCTCTCAATTGTATATTGCTTTCCAAAACACTCTCCCTCTCATTCAGTATTTAAAAAGTAATATTGTGTGTGGAGAATCTCAGCCCGCCAGGGCGTCCACGTCGTCCCGAAATCTGTGATTGGTCCGTTTTTTTGCAAAAGAGTCCCTCTGTTTTGTACGAAATCATGTTCCAGCCCTTTCAGCCCCTCCTCCACAAGAACTATGCTTGATTTCTTTCATACGAGACCCCTGTACTATGTGCTTTTTGCAAAAACACCCCCGCCGGCCCTACCAAATATATACAGTCTCTCCCTCTCTTCTCTCGCAAAAAAAGAACCGGCCTCGCCTCTTCCTCTCCCTCTCTCTCTCTCCGGCGGCGAGCGGGCGCGGCAGCGGCGGCGCGCCGAGGCGGAGCCGAGCGGGCGTGGACTGGCGCGGCGCTGGCGCGACCGGGCGTGGCCTGGAGGCGCGCGCGGCGGCGGCGCTGAGGCGGAGCCCGCGCGGGCTGCGTGGCGGGCGCGCGGCAGGCGGCGGTGAGCCGTCTCCCATCCACATCCCAACCTCCCTTCCTCCTCTTCTCTCCTTCCCCATCTTCTCCTCCGCTCTGCGTATGGATGATTTTTTTTTTTGTTGTGTTAGGGTTTGAAGGGGAGAATCGCTGGTGATCCAATCCATTCGTGCTAGGTATGGTCGCTTTCAACCTCGATCTGTTGTTCCCACACTCAATATTTGTCGATCTGTTGGAAAGCATAGCAAAGAAGCGGTGACAGTCAAAACCAAAGGAGCGGAGACGGATCGTGTGGAGGTAGGAGAGGTACCGACGACCAAAGAGGGAGTCCCAAAGAGGTATACTTCCCCTGAACCTGGATTCCGCGCGACGACCCCGCCGGCAGCGGCGGCGTGTGGCGGCGGGGGGCGCGCGGGCGTCGGGCGCCACCCGGCGCCCGGCGGGCTTCCACGCCACGACCCCTCCAGCGCCCCACGCGCCCCTGGCTGTGGGACGCGGGCAGGAAATCGCGGGCCTCGGCGTCGAAATCCGGCGGGATTCGCCGCCACGCAGGTCGGACCCGGGTCCCCGGGCAGCGGGACAGAACTCATCTAGCTCGCCCGCGACGGCCGCGGTGGCGCTGGTAGCGCCCGAGGGGGCGGCGTCCATGGCGCGCGCGCCGCATCGGCCTAAATGCAGGTCGACGCATAGCTTGGGGTAGGCTTTGCGCCGCCAAACCGAAGTTCTTTTTTAATATGCTACTATATTCTCTTATGAATGTTCAGAGAGGAGTTAAAAGTTGATTCCATCGCTGAAATCGTTCTTCATTGGTGCAATTGCTTATACAAATATAAGTGTCGGTTATGTTTTTATAATAAAAAGACTGCAAAATGTCAGTTCTATGCCATGCAATTTGTGAGAGGAGGGAGAGGGAGGACTAGATAAGCTATAGTGTCAACCTTGTGACCTGTTTGATATCCAATTTGTGCATGGCATAAACATGACAAGATGAAAAGAGGATCATCAGTAGAACTAAGAAAATTGGATATCAAACAAGTTGGATATCAAACATGACAAGATGAAAAAATGGATATCATCAGTAAAGAAATGTGATCTCATTTTCAGTCTATAAAAGTAGCATTTTGTTATGTTATACTGTACTATTGAATGTGCCTTGTTAATTATGCAACACAGTTTGGAGTGCTGTACAGAAATTATAAGGCTCAGTAAATGAATCTTCTCATTTCTTTCTATTTTATTGCTTGTTTTGGCAGTTCAGCTTATTAATTGATGTGCCTCTTCTATGTAGATTCAAGAAAATGAGTACTAGCGGTTCCTCTGCTAACCAAGATGCTAACAATACATGTAAGGGATAGATTTTGTAGATACGCTTCATAGTTTCTATTACCGTGTTGAAATTAATTTGTTGATCTATCATTTCTTTTGTTGTTTGGAGGTCGTCTTTTTGTAAACCAAGATGATAATAGAGGGCTTCCAGTGGTGGAATAAAAATCCTAAATGAAAGGTGACCGGTTCTCTCCAGTTATTGCATTAGTAAGTTTGTCTTGTGCCTCTTGGTTAGTATACTTAATTAGCTCGAGAATAGACCATGAAAGGTGCTTTGTGCCTTGTGCATTGATAGGAATAGACTGTGATGAGGCTTCATGATAGAATGTTCAGGTTACTACAAAAAACTCTCATTCTAGATGAAATCACAATTACTGTCCTTCTTAATTGATTAATCGATGACTACCTTTTGTAGTTTGGGGCTAAAGAAAAGTCCGGTCTAGCTTTTGAAAACCGGGTGGTGAAAATCCTAAAATGAAAGTTGTATGCTTATGTGCATTAAAATCGCATTTTTTATGTTGCTTCTTCTTTTACTTAATTAGCTCCGTGTGTCCACATAGAGTTGCAGTAATTAAAAAGGTGCTATGAAGTATGCATCCTCTCGATATAATCTTTCAGCTTTTAGCTCGATCCATTTTTTTACTGTACATCATGTTTCTAGCTCAAAGTTATGCTATCAGAGAGTAAGTGCTCAAAAGGCAGAGCACCAGCCAGTTATGCTAAGTAAATGTTCTGAGCTGTAAATAGTTGGATAAAAACTGCTCAAATTCCGTTAAATCCATGCTGGCTGTAGAGTTCAATCTTGGATTTTATAAATGAAAATATTTCAAGGTTCCATACTTCCATCTACAGCAAGCCTCATGATTAATCATGCATGGGCAGCTCTCTTCATTGTAGCGTCTTAATATCTGCATTGTAGCCTTGCCATATGGATATTCATATTCTTTTACCCTTACAACTGAAATACGATTTGGCTTTCAGCTAATGTAAACTCTGACATAGAAGGTAGGAACACCTGTTAAATTAGTTTGTTCTTCAGTTCTGGACCATTGTAGTGTCTTAATATCTGCATTGTAGCCTCAGGCCTAACGATGCTTCATGTGTTCTCAGCAAATGATAACAATAGATGGCATACATACCTGTGAATGCTGCAAGCATTATAGTTGCTTAAAGTATTCATTTATATATGAAGTAATAATTGCCTAGAGTGACCATTTATACTTCATACATTAATTCCGAACAAAAAACAAATTCACAGGCAGCAGCTCTCTTCCGGTCCTCGTCGTCTCCAAACCCGGTGCCCATCACGTGGTGCCATGGCTGTCTGCATCAATCTATGAATGATCTGAACTGTTTTTTTTTTTTTTTTTTTTTTTTTTTGTGTCGTCAAGTGTTTTACTTGCTTCATTTGGACCATGGATTCTGATGTAGACTTCATTCAACAACAAAAAAATATTAGTTGTGCTTCTATTCTTTTGCGTCCATGTATCCTACCTTTTTCTCATTTGTATGGTCTTGCTTTCTGAACAAAAAAAAAGTGATGGATACCTTTACATATTCTGCAGGTCGTGGGAAAAAAAGGGAACCACAAAAAAAATGTACTGGAGGAACTTATCCGCAATGCTCATCACCACTATACGTTGTTTTGGAACAGCCGCAGCTATTCTGAAATCCTACCTGTCTTTCCAATCCAGTTATCATTTGGTAGAGATTGGCAGTGAACAATACCAGATAGGTCCCATCTCTCCTTCTCGCTCTCTCTTGGTTTACAGCTCGTGCCTTGGTAGAAAACAAGCCTAATGGCAGTGGTTTATTTAGAGACCAATTTAACATACACTCTCCTTGTCTGATCAAAAAGGAGGGCGCACAAATTAATCATTGTTTGTTTTTGTGACATGCCTTATGTACTATACGGTACATTGTGGTGTACAAGTACCCAGGCCTAAGTGAGGCTGCCAAGACTGCTACAAACATGCTCTAGAAAAGGTATGCACCAAGATAGTTTCTGCCAGAACCCTTGCACAGTTCTTAGCTGCACCGTTTATAAATATGTTCCTTTCTGTTTTGATTTTTCCAGTGTTGTGGACGACAAGGATCGTGCTCCTGAAAATAAGCGCTCTCGTGTGGAGGAGCCTCTGCCTCGGGAGTGTGTGTAAACAGGATCCAGTGTCAATGGCATTAATAGAATATGTTTTCCCAACCTGGATTAATAGAGTTGACAGTTAATTATGGAGTTACATCATACAGTGATGTTAATGCTCCAATGTTTGACCTTCCAGCCTTTATACTCTAATAATAATCCATCCGTGTTTTGCTTCCTGTACATAAAGTTTCTAGCTCAAAGTTAACATTTCCTGAATTATGAAGCATCTGGAATACCATCGAGAGTAAATGTTCTCAAAAGGCATCTTTCAATTATGCTAAAAGTGTTCTTGTGAATAGTTGGATAAAAATGCTTAGTTTACGTTGTTAAATTCATGCTGTGTCATGTTACACCCCTAGACTATCGTTTTACAAATGAAAATATTTCAAATTCAATATCCCGGATGATGTACTGAATCTACATATTATTACAGGGTGCTTAGCCTGTGATGATTTTTGAACAATAATCCTATCTCTATAAATAAATAGATGAGATGGTGAGCATGACCTCACCTATGTTACTCATACCAAAATTTATAAGGTTTTAGTGAACTCAGATATTTATCCAATGGTAGTCCGATGATCCAAGCAAGTTTGGTGACTCCAAGCTCCGATTCGTGTGTGTAGCTAGGCAGCTTGGCGAGCAGCTAGATGAGGTAGCTGTCATAGTCTGTTGGTCGGTTCGGTGGCCAGGCAATAGATGTCCAATTAAAGTTTACATGTGTGTTGCGTGTGAGGCACGAGGCAGAAACCCTGACTTGAAGCTCCCATAATTCCGGATAGAAGTGATCAAAGTTAGTTCTCTACCTCTATCTCCATCTAACAAACAAAATCACATTCATGGCAGCTATATCGGACTAAAATTGTCACGGGTGATTCATCAAGGAAAGTGTGGGGGATCGATGTCCGGGACACCAAAGACGAGCTCCCTGATCAACGTTAACGGGCAAACACAGCCCCGAGGGCCCACTCAAAAGACCAAGGAGTCGGTGCCTCCAAAAGAGCTACACACCCGCAAACGAGCTCTCACCACTGCGCATGTGACGCCGCATGAGCTCTCCAGGCCGAGGGCACATTCTCGCCTCGAACGGGCTCTCCTGCAGTGAGCTCTCGTCCGCGTGATGAATACCTTCCCCACGAGGGCCTCTTCCGCCTCGCTCGAGCTCGAGCTCAGCGAACCTGCGACGGCGGAAGAGCTCGTCTATCTTCCGCGCCAGCAGGTGCGGAGTTGGCCAACCACTCCCGACAAGCACTGAGCCACGCGCGCTACGGCAATGGGAGAGGTCTCCTCCATCATACCGCCATACCCCATCGACTCCAACAGCGCCGCCACAGTACCCTCAAGTACGATCGACGTGTGCGTGCCTCATCCATGGTATGGCCGCGCCCATGTCGACGGGATCGATTCCTACCACGATTAGGGGACGGACGACGCCCGACCATCGCCCAAGCCTCAATTGGCGTCGGCGGCGACCAATTTCAGCATCCAAGGCTGCAAGAGCTAGGAGAAGGCTTCGCCCGACCAAAGAGCTCGTCGAGAGCTCCCTCACCGTACCCCGTCGCATCCAACAACTCTACTACAGTCCCCTACGGGTACATGCGGAGCGCATCTCGGCGTCAGCGGCATGGCCGCCCCTCCCATACCGAAGAGACGGTTTCCAACTGCGATTAAAGACGGGCGACGCGACCATCGCCTGCACCGGATTCCCGCGTGCGGCGGCGACCGATTTCAACATCCAAAGCTACCGAGAGCTCGAAGAGAGCTCCTGGCCAATCAACGAGCTCGTTCGGAGAGCTCCTTCACCTACCCGCCGCTCCATGGCCCCTCATTCTATCCACTCTCGCCTCAACTCGAAGAGCTCATATGTCCTGCTCCCCTTGCCATTATAAAAGGAGGGGCAGGGTTCTCGGTGAGGCAAGGAAGGACGACGAACCCAAGTTTCCAAAACAAACATCCTCACTCACCCTCATATTGGCACTTGCCTCAATCTCGAGACTTGGGAGCCCGCTCCTCTCTCGATCCGCTTGTACGCACCCCCATTACTAGCATTTGAGCTCGGATAGTGATCACACTGGACTAGGGAGCTTGATTTCGCCCCGAACCAGATAAACATTGTGTCATTGTCTCTAGAGTTAGGCCATTCGAGAACGCACTAGCCCGGCCGAGTAATGCGGTGGATGGTGGTCACCGCGATATCGACCACGCGACGGTTGGCGCGCCGGGTAGGGGCAGCGCTAGTGTGACTCTACCACTCCGATGGCTCTTCCCTTCGCCCTCGTTCCGGCGGCCATGATCCTCCGGTTCGGCTCCTGAGGTTCGTGGCCACGGCGAGGGTCGCGGCATGATCCTCCTCCCTTCATCCCACCCGGCGGCGGGCGCGCTTCAACGTCTTGTCCCCGCCACCTGGGGCTTCGGGGACCGTACCCCTCGCCTCCCGCCGATGGGATGGCACCCGCCTTCGCTTGACGGCATCCTCGCCTGCACGCCACTTCGGGTTTCCGGTTGGCGTCCCCGACACCCCCGACGACTTCACCACCGTCGGCGAGGCGGCCTTGCTGGCCCGTTCTTGACATCGGCCTCCTGGCACCTCGTCACGGTTTGGGAGTGCCTGGGAAGGCCTCCCCTCCATCACCTGCAGGTCTGCGCCGCCCCGGGGCGCCACGTGGGCGTCTGGGAGCGTCCGGGCTCCTCACGGCGCGCGCCGCATGGGGGAACCAGGGAACGCGGCACGACCGCTCGTCCGCCGGCCCGCCCACGCCCGATCTCGGCGTCACCACCCGACGGTGCGGCGTCACGCCCACCGCTCCTCCGACCGAGGCGAGGCGGCGACAACCGCAGCGGAGACCTCGTGGGTCTCCAAATTTCGTGCGCTCAAGCTCGCGGCCGGACGCCCGTGGGCGGCGCGGGGCACGTACAACCTCCTCGATCCGAAGCTATACGAGCTCGCTGAGAGCACGTCCGTCGCGTCGTGCCACACGCGGCGTCGCGATCGGGCCGACGCATGGGCCCGCCCAACCGTCCCCGGTATACATACCGGGACCCAAGCGCCCGTTTCCCCCCATCGGGGGCAAACCGGCCACTCACCCCCGAGCCGCCTTCCGCCGCCCGAGCATGGAAGTGGCCGCCAGAGGGCCTCTACTCCCCCGTCTGAGAAGCCCCGGATCACCGAGGGCGCTGCGGGCCGCCTCCAAGCCTCACCGGCTTCCGCGGTTCCTCGACGGAGGAGGAGGAAGCGCGAGGCACGTCCCGCGCTCGATCACCTCAAAGATCGGCCGAACGACGACCAGAAGATGGAGGGGACGCGACACCGCCCACGAGCTCGATCATCTCGACCTCGACCTCCACCTTGTTCGGGGCCCCAACCCGAAGGGCGGACAAGCAAAGCAACGAGATCGACGCGGGGGACAGCTACGTCGATTCCTCTTAGGATCTCTAAAACGGTTGCTTTGTTCTTAGCGCTTCATGCCCATAGGCCCGACCTTCTTCAATTCACCTAGATGTTGTGTACCCCTCTAAGCCGTGTTAAGAAAATGTCCTTCGATTGCATCGATCCGTGCAAGCACTCGAGCTCATTTTCTCGTTAACGGTTTATTGAGCAACGACCGCCCTCGACAACGCGAGGCCGATCCTTGCTCGAGGGCGACAGATCGGGTGCACACCCCACGATTTTCACAAACCAGTTCTTCACAAAAGTCGCAAATACAGAGCCGGGCAACGAGCTCGAACTCACAAACTTCGCGCCTCCCTCGGCCGACGAGCAATGCCCCGAAACAACTAGCCTATGAGCTCATCACCAGAGGGCATGACGCGACCGCCCAACGACCTTCCGCGCCCCCGCGGCCAAGGAAGGGCCCGTCGTCGAACTGGGAACGCGAGCTCGTCTGCGGAGAGTCGAATGGGCACGACAAAAGAAGGCGCAGAGAAGCACAACATCCACCAAAACCACCTGAGTCTTACAACTCGCCTCGACCGCGAGGACTTAACGGATCACTAAGAGAGGCCGAGCCTTGAATCTCTATCCCTTGCGGCGTTTTCCCGATCCATCGGCCGCCGGCGCGGGGACATCATGTGCGGCCTCCTCCTCGGCGGATTCCTCATCCGCTCCATCCTCACCGACGGGATGCCGAAGACCTCGAGCTCATCAGCGCCATCTTGAGCTTCGGTGGATAGCTCCGCCGTGGCAGCCCCACGGCGGCGGCCGGCGGACTTCCGCTCGGTGTCGGATACGTCGATGCGGAGCCCATCCCGTGCGCACGAGGCCGACCTCGAAATCGGGGTAGTGGGAGAAGACGGCGCCGACCGCCTTGTGCACCGTGCGGCGCCCCGTGTCCTCCGTCACCTTGCGCGAACACGGACACTGCCGGCAAGTCAAGTCCGCCACATCTTCCACCCCGAGGATGTCGCAGGCGTCTTCGACCGAGTGGCGAGGGTCCGTAAGCGGCGCTTCAAGCTCTCGGCCTCCTCCGCGGCCTTGGCGGTAGCGTTCGGGGAGGCCTTCGAGCGCAGCGCGTCGATGAGCTCGAGGTGCGGCGCTGGAGGTCCGCCTCCTTCCCCTCAGCCTTGGCCCGAGTATGCCCCAAGGTGGACTCGGAGGCGGCGATCTGCGCCTCGGTCCTCGGCCTCTGCTCCGCCTTCGGGGCCCTCTCCTTCTCGGCCGCAGAGGAAAGTAAGGGGTCAGACACGAGTCGCGAAAACCCCGAAAACATGAAGAAGAGACGGCCTCCCGCTTACTCCGAAGCTCGTCGTAGAGCTCCTGCTCGTTATACCAGAACTCATAACTTTCGGCGTCGAGCCGGATCCTCTCCGCCTCCGAGGCGCGGTGATCGCACCACAGCTCGGAGGCTTCGCGATCATAGGCTGAACTCCCGACGGTCGGCTCCGAGAACCCAGCGAATAAAAAGGAAAAAAGGGAAAACTACGAGAAAAAGCGAAAGCGCTCACCCGCGAGCTTCGCCGTCGTGGTGGTCGAGCCGTCCCTTGAGCTCGCCCTTGTCCTTCCCGCGGTCTCGTTGTCAAGCTCGAGCCTCGAACGCTCAAGCTCCTTCTTCGAACATCCCGCGGAGGGAGTCCGGTTCCTCCGCATCTTCTCGCGGCCGCAGCTTATGGGCGAGCTCACGCTCCTCCTCCCTCCGGGCGCCCACGCAGCACGGCCTCCACCCTCTCTGCGCCTCACGAGAGGCTGGTCTTCCACTCCACGAGCATACTCCGTGACCTCCTCCACCGGCGCTCGAGATATCGGTCTTTGGAGCTGTGTTACGTCGATCTCCTCACGCATATCCGTGCACGCCGTCGTCGCGTGCTCACCGGACCGCCCCGGCCCTCAACGAGAACCGCGTCGGGTTGTAGCCACGAAGGAGTCCTGCACTCCACGAAGGGATAAAAGCGCGTGAGCACCACGACAAGGCTCAAAGGAAGCGATTGAGTACCACCTCTAGTCCAAACCTGGGCGAGGCGGAGCACACACGTCGGCCCCTCGGCGGGAGCGGCGGTTGCGGGCGTCATCGGGGCCAGCGTTGCGGGAGAACGACGTCCGGCGCTGGAGGGACGCTTGCCGCGCCGGCACCGCACCGGCACCCTTGCCCCGTCGACATCCATCATCGTCGTGGCGAGCGGCACCGGCACACGTCGGTGACGTTGAGCCCGACGCCGCCCTCCAAGATGTCCTCCGCGGAAACCTTCTCCTCCTCCTCGAACGGGCCGCCCGGTGCCGCCTCTTCGCCCTCACCATCGCCATCGCCGTCGGTGGAAGCTCAACGATGGCCTCGTCGAAGGAGGCCGTCCCGGCCTCGACCGGGCCCTGGGCCCCGCACTCCGCGGTGCCCCCTTCGCCGGAGAGCTTGCGGCGCCGACGGCGAGGAGCACGGGCGTCGCGAGCTGCCGCGTCGGCGGGGACCCGATCGATTGGTTCCCTTTGAAAGGAAGCAAAGAACACCATCTGCGACCCTATCATCGCGACGCCCGTCGCCACCATCATGTTATGAGGAAGAGCTCGTTCCCATGGAGCTCGTCATCGGGCCGCGCCATCGTGCTTGTCGTCTCTCGAGCATGACGACAGCGAAGCTCGGGATCGCCGACATCGAGCTCACCGACGACGACGACGACAAAGAGCTCGCAGCCTCGAGCCCGAGCTCGCGCCGCTCCTCGCCGAGCCCCTCCGTCCCTCGGGCGCTTCCGGGGGTAGTCTCCGCCCCGAAAGCATGGAGGAGGGCTTAGGGAACGCAACCAGGTACCACTTTGTCAGCCACAACAATGAAGACAAGGAACTCACCTGGGGGCCACCCGTCTCAACCTCCTCTTCCTCCTCGGGCGCTGCCTCGACGGTGCTTTCAACCGCCGACCGGAGATGGACCCTTCGGCCACGGGCTTGGCCGCCGGCGCAGGCAAAAGCCGCGGAACAGGCGGCCATCGTGCCTAACACCACCACCAGCGTCCGGGAGCTCGCTGGGCTCGGCATGACACCGGCCTCTCCGGCAAAGTGGGTGGATGACGCTGAGAGTTCTGTCGGTAGCTCGGCTCCGGGATTCCTCGGCCGACTGCTCACCGCCTCCGCTCGACGAACCCGCCTCCCCACCCTGCACGAGCGCGCCCTGAACAACGGTGGGCGCTGGCCTCGTTAGGGGAGGAGGCAGAGACCCGAAGGGGCGCATCACCCCAACCTGAAGAGCACGAGCTCGTCAGAAAAGCGCAAACCGCACGCGGCGAAGTGGAGGAGAGCTCAAACGAAAAGAAGAGCACTTACCAGCGTCGACGTCGCCGCGTTGGGGAGAGCTCCGGGGGCTCTCGGCCCCCTCGTCCCCGTCTTGGTCACCAGCTCCAGTGTAGAATTCCACCTGTCGTCATCAAGATTGCGGGCGTTCGCGTGCCCCGAACGGGGCCTTGTCCCCGTCATCTCCCACATACGGAGAACTTCGGCGCTGAAGCGGCACCACCGCCCTGCGGAGCCAGGTCTCGATGATGTGGTTCACCATCAACCCGGCGTCACGCGGCACCTTGATCTTGGCCGCGGCCGCCGCCACATCCGCCGCACCGGCCTAGAGGGTTCTCGCGCCATAGCTTCGCTCCCCGTCGTCGAAGGTGCGACCGTGTACCGCGGCGAGAGGAAGAGACGTCGTTCTTCAGGTAGAACCACTCCTCCCTCCAACGGCGTTCGCCGTCGGGGTCGCCCACCGGAAAGGTCTCGCGGACCTTCCCCACGGGCTGCGACGGCACGCTGGCGATTGGGGCCATCCGCCGCCCTTGCCCGGTGGCTGGATCTTGGCGAAGATGTAATGCTTGAAGAGCTCCCAGTTGGGGGGAATTCCCAACCAGCCCTCACAGAGCATAGTGAAGGTCGAGAGGAGCAAAGACTCCATTCGGCGTCGGTGTCTGGAGCTCGGCGCCCCAAGATGCGTGATCGGCCGCCGGAAGAAGTCGTCGGCGGGCATGCCCAACCCGCTCGTGGAGCGCGACGAGCGAGACGACGCGAGCCCGGATCGGGCTCCACGTCGCGTCGCCTCGGGATAATCCACTCCTCCGCCTCCGTCCGTGGGAACGGCGGCCCGGTAGCGAGGCCGCACCGCCGATCAAGTCCTCCGTCGCCAACAAACGCTGCCAAAGCCCATCTTGCGCCCGGAGAAGGCCCGCCGGCGATGCAGGGGAGGTGGAGGATTGAATCTATGTACCGATCACCGGCGCTCGGATTTCTCTTCTTCTGAACTTGCGTGAAGGAAGGCAGGTAACGGGAAGGTGAGCCCACCCCTCGATCTCCTGCCATTTATAGGGCTCCGACGGAGGCGGCGAGGCGAAACCGTCTAGGGGGCCCGCCACGCACCACATCCGCACGTAACCGACTCCACGAGATCGGCGCGCGCGCAACACTCGGCGGAAGCTGAACCAACGCCATCTTAATGGGACGACTCCTCCCCAACGGTAAAAATCTTAATGGTAGGGTCCCAACGGCTATTTTTTACTCAACGAGCAAAAATCCCAGAGCTCGGCGTAACGGCCCGATCGCCGAGCGTCAGAGGAGGGTAAGCTCGCAACACGAGCTCACTAACCCCAGGGTCCGAAGGCAAGCTCGAAACCCGAGCTCGGACCCGTCACGAAGACGCCCGCGTGCAAGGCGCTCAGCGGAAGCAACATCGGCGGCCCGTGCTCCGAGCTCTCGAAAGAGCTCGGGGGCTTCCGCCCACGCGTCGGGCGTGAAGGGCGCAAAATCGAGCTCGAGAACCCGAGGGACGATCCACCGCCCGATCAAATGAACGAGCCAACAAGCTCAAGCCTCATCCGGGCCGTCCGATAACGGCGGCGAGGTGTGATGCGATGGCGCCAAAGGCGGCAAAGCGGCGGTAACGCGGCGTCCGGCGGTGGCCCACCAGCGTCCGGATCTCGACGGCGGCTAGTCGCTGCTGCGGGGGCGAGCACATACGAGCTAGACCCGAGCGACCCGCGAGCTCGAGCTCTTACCAAAAACACGACCTGTCCTAGGGTTCGAAGGCCGGCCCCCCCCACGGGGTTTGACGGCCGCCCTCGGAACACCACGGCGAGGGCGCTAAGGCGGCAAAGATCGGCGGCTCGCCCCCCGAGCTCACGGCGAGCTCGGGGCTTCCGCCTAAGCGTTTGGGTTGCCAAAGGAGGCGGAAAGACGACCTTAGGTTGTCCTCTACGATGAGGAGACTCTAGTCCTTGAGCTCTCCGAACGAGCTCGGGAACCGTAAAGGTTGCGCCTTTGGAACATGAGGTCGGTCCACCAGCTGACCACATCGAATGAGCTCGAGCTTGACCTCCTTGAACTACCCGCTATCAGCTCACCGAGCACTCGATTTCGGCCAACGAGGCAAAATCGAGCCCGAGCTCACCCCCCTTTTTACGGCCTCGCGAAAGCACGGAAAACGAACACGCGATGACCTATAAAAAAGCCTCCACGCGAACCTCTCGTTCCCGCGGAGCCTCGGGGCTACACTGCGGGTGCGCTCGAGCGCACCCGCGGAGATGATCGAGCATCCCCGAGACGAAACCTAAGCAAAGGAAGGGACATGGGGGCTACTCTGTGCGAGTCATATGGCGAAAAACGACGAGCTAAGGTAAGCCCATCCGCGGCGAAGTGTTACGAACTCGGGAACACTATCGGCAAGATTGTCTCGCGCTCCCCATCACGACGTCGAGCACGAACACCTCGTCCAACGAGCTCGGGACCTCACGACTAACTACGATCAAGACCTCGTTGACACAAGACAAAATTGGTATTGAGCACTCGAAATAACGAGGGGCATCCCAAAGGTGAGCTGAATCCTTACGCCTTCATCGTTCATAGACATATATATACATATGGGTACGAGTACATGAACCGAGTAGGAGACTACGAGAGCAAAAGGGCACAGGAGAGGTCCTAGCTACAGTAGCTTCCGCGACGACGACGCCCTACGGCTGCGCCAAGCTCACGAACCTGCGGTCGAGGAGCGTCTTGCGGTCCTTGTCGGCTTCAGCTTGGTGACGAAGACCTCGCCGTGACCGACCGGAAACGCCCCGCCGCCCTTAGGGCCCGGGGAGCTACTCCTCCGCGGGAGGCACCGACGTCGGCGTTCGCCACCACCTCCTCCGCGGTGGCCTCGAACTCCTCGGCGTCATCGGCAAAGGTCGCCAGGGGAATCCCCGTCCGAGAACCCTCGGACTCCGTCGGGCGGCGCCCGGCGCCGACGACGCCATCGCCCGGGGCCGTCACCGCCCCCGCGGCGGACGCCACGGACGGCAACCACCGGGAGCCGCTCCCGCGGTGGTCCGCCTCTTCCGAGCGAGCTGCGAAGAAAGCACAAGAGGGTCGGTGAATGAATGCCGGCTGAAGGTTGGACCAGGGAAGATGGGCGCTCACCGCCGCGAACCGGTCGGCGTTCGCCTTGGATGCGCCCGCATCGCGAGCTCCCTCGAGGTTGTCGATGGCGCTGCCCACACGTCCCTTGACCTCGGCGCGGCTGAGGGGCGGGGCGGAGCTCGGCAACCGTCGCCTCACCCGAGGGCGGAGGGACGAGGCGGCGCCGAGGCCGAGGGGGGAGGCATGGCCCGGGCGGTGCGGGATCGGCCGGAGGCGCGAGGTTACGGCGGGAGAACGAGCCCGCCTCCCGCCGATGACGGCGTCCTCCCCGAGACCTCCCAGTGTGCGAAGATCCCTCACCCTCCATCTCTAAGGCAAAGAGGGCTCGAGGAAGGGAAAGAAGGACGCAGGAGGATGAAGACGGGACGCCACCTCCACGACTCGAGTCCTCGAATTTATAGCTGGGATCGGCGGCGGTTCGCCTCCCACGCGGGGGGCGCCCGGCGGATTCCCCACGATCTCCACCCACGACGCGCCACGATCTACGAGGAACGCCGCCAATGGCAACGACGCCGCGAAAACCCGCCATAATTGCGACCAATCGCAAGGTGCACGGCGCCCGCGTTAACCACCGACGTGACGGAGCGGCGGCGGCCTTCGGTTTTGAGAAACCGTCATGCGAGCGAAACGACCCCGTGGCCCTCCACGGCGACCAGGTCGGTTCGTTAGAAAAAGCGTTCGAGGGAGCTCGCTCTCCCGGTCGCTCGAGGCCACGCTGTAGGGGTCGATGTTTGGGGCGATCATACCCAAGCTCACAAACCAAACGACCCCAAAGGCGACCTCGAACCGGCGAGTCCCCTAACGATGAGCTCCCCTGCGGGAACAGGCCCACGTGAGCTCTCTAGAAGAGCTCACCCGACATAGGCCCCTCGATCCACTCCAGACGAGTTCGCCACCTAAAGCTTCCCGAGCTCTCCGTGAGAGACCTCTCCACCGACCTCCGGGCCGCCCGAGCTCCTCGGCGACAAGCCTGGCAGAGCTACCCGAAGAGCTCGGCGCGGTCTCACGGTACAAGAGTTGGCCGCCAACCCTCGACACAACCAACCACTCCACGACGAATCGCTGCAGCCATGCGAGATTCTGAGAGGCGAAAAGGGGCCATCCGATCATACCGTCGTGCCCCGTCAACTCCAACAGCTCCGCTACAGGGGCTGCGGGTACTTGCTCGGTACCACACCTCCATACCCGGCATGGGCGACCCCCACACCGAGAGGATGGCTTCCAACTCCGATTAGGGGCAAGGCGACGCCAGACCCTTTTTACATAACGGGTAAGACGTCGAGCTCGGCCTTAGCGGTCGAAACGCCGGCGCCGGCCGCGGAGCTCGTGGCGCGAGCTCACCGCCCGAGGTCCAAAGGTCAAGCTCGACTCGAGCTCCCTTGGGCCGCCCGAAACAATAAGAGCTAGGAGCACCTTGCGGGCGGCATCGACGGCCCACGCCCGAGCTCTCGAAAGGGCTCGGGGGCCGCTACGCTGCGTCGGGTGGGCGAGGGCTCGAACGACTCGAGCTGGCCTCTTCGAGGAGGAAGCACCTCGCCTCAAGCAACCCCGGGGGCTCGAGGACCACGGAAGTCGGGCCCTCGGGTCTCTGTCGATCCACTAGCTGATCGAACTAACGAGTCGGGCGAACTCGGGCCTCGCTTGGACCATCCGGCGGTGACGGCTCACCGGCGCGATCTCGACCAACGAGGCTAGATCGGGTTCGAGCTCACCATCTTCGCCTTGTGAAAGACAACGGGTCGATGAGCCCACGACAATTCTAAAAAGCCTCCGCGAGAGCTCACAGCTCTCACGGGCCTCGAAACTACACCGCCCGGGTGCGCTCTCGGCCACCCGCGAATCAAAACTTTTCCCTACTTGAGAACCTCCGCAACAAGAGCCACCATACGAGACCCGATCCGGGAGAGACTCCCCTCTCTCCCAAGCGGCTCGAGGGGCTACTTGGGGGATCGATGTCTACGGGACACCAAAGACGAGCTCCGGATCAACGTTAACGGGCAAACACAGCCCCGAGGGGCCCACTGCATCAAAGACCAAGGAGTCGGTGCCTCCAAAGAGCTCCACGCCATAAAGCGAGCTCTCACCACCACTGCAGACAGGCACGCGCATGAGCTCTCCGGGCGAGGGTGCATTCTCGCCTCGAACCGGGCTCTCCCAGTGAGCTCCCGTCCGGCGTGATGAATACCTTCCTCACGAGGGCCTCTTTCCGCCTCGCTCGAGCTCGAGCTCGGCGAACCCTGCGACGGCGGAAGAGCTCGTCTATCTTCAGCGAAGCCCGGCCAGTGCGGAGTTGGCCAACCACTCCACGACAAGCACCGTAGCCACGCCGCTACACAACGGGGAGAGGTCTCCTCCATCATCTTGCCATACCCCATCGACTCCAACGGCGCGCCCACGGTACCCTCAAAATGCGATCGGCGTGTGCGTGCCTCATCCATGGTATGGCGGCGCCCATGTCGGCGGGATCGATTCCTACCACGATTAGGGGCGGCCTGACGGCGGCGACCATCGCCCAAGCCTCAATTGGCGCGTCGGCGGCGACCAATTTCAGCATCCAAGGCTGCAAAGAGCTCGGAGAAGGCTTCGCCCGACCAAAGAGCTCGTCGAAGAAGCTCCCTCACCATACCCCGTCGCATCCAACAACTCTACTGCAGTCCCCTACGGTACATGCGGGCGCATCTCCGAGTCGGCGGCATGGCCGCCCCTCCCATACCGAAGAGACGGTTTCCAACTGCGATTAAAGACGAGGCGACGCCGACCATCGCCCCGACCGGTTCCAGCGTGCGGCGGCGGCCGATTTCAACATCCAAAGCTACCGAGAGCTCGAAGAGAGCTCCTGGCCAATCAACGAGCTCGTTCGGAGAGCTCCTTCACCTACCCGCCGCTCCATGGCCCCTCATTCTATCCACTCTCGCCTCAACTCGAAGAGCTCATATGTCCTGCTCCCCTTGCCATTATAAAAGGAGGGGCAGGGTTCTCAGTTGAGGCAAGGAAGGACGACGAACCCAAGTTTCCACAAACAAACATCCTCACTCACCCTCATATTGGCACTTGCCTCAATCTCAGAGACTTGGGAGCCCGCTCCCTCTCTCGATCCGCTTGTACGCACCCCGGTACTAGCATTTGAGCTCGGATAGTGATCACACTGGACTAGGGAGCTTGATTTCGCCCCGAACCAGTATAAACATTGTGTCATTGTCTCTAGAGTTAGGCCATTCGGAGAACGCACTAGCCAGTCGATTACTATGACAGTGGTCACCGCGATATCAGACCACGACAGAAAGAATAATACTTTTGAAGACTCATCTATGTTTTGGTATGGAAATATGGAAATAAGATCACCGATGCTTTGGGACATGCAGTACTACATTTGTGTACCATAGTACAGGTGGTATTTCATATCCACAAATGCTCATTCTGGTTGCAGCCTCATTGGTTTGGAGAATTACTCTGCTAATCAAGGGATGTCTGTATGGTGATAAAAAAATCAGTACTTGCTAGGATATGGACTTGCCAAACAATTGTTGTAATATCCATATTTATCTATGTAATAGATGAGCTTGATAGCATATGAACTTCTGTGAACCAATTGGCATTGGCATATAAAATACAATGAGGTGCTGGCTTATGGTCTGCCCCTATGTTTTCATTGCTTGGGCTAGAAAATGGTCCTACTCATGTTTTCTTTAGAAATACTGTTGTGGCCATTGCTCGCGCGCATGAGCGCGCGCGAATCACTAGTTATTAAAACTGCGTCATTGTATAACTGTGTATCAGGAAGTGGGGAAGACGCAGGAGCAGTCAGTCTACTCCTATATTTGGTGAAGCGGTTAATGGAAGTGAAAATGGATCCCATCGTTACCTGGGCGCGGTTGTCGAGCTGGCGAGCACCGGCCATGCGCTGCGTGGCCATCCGGCGTGTGCGGGCGCTGTCCGGCGGAAGGGCCCGATGTTGTCCACCTCCCCGTCCATCTCTTGTCGCCAGCAGCAGCAGGCAGCGGCGGGGCGGGCCTTGCGCTTGGTGAGCCGACAAGCGTGGAGCGGTTGAGGCGCGGGCGCGTGGGGATTGAGCGGGCGCCGGTGATTGCCGGCGAGACTGCCAGAGTGCGTGACAGCGGGCGCGGCGAGCAGCGGCGGCGCGTGATGATTGCTATTGGGCTGCTACTCCGGCGTCGGCCCTTCTTTGTTGTCTTCCCATGGGCTTGCAACTGGGCTTTGTGATGTGCCAGGCCATCTGTTGTTTCAGTCCACAAGACCAGAACAACCCCTCTCTCTCAAGTCTCAAGGGCAAAACAGTCAGTGGTGTGCCAGAAAAATGCACCCGATGCAAGAAGCCTGTTCCATTGCATATTAGAGCCAAAGATTGCAGGCACTGGCAGGCTGGACGATGCTTCCTCTGGCCTATCAAATATTTATCAAACATAGCAATGAAACTAGGCTTCCAATCCAATTTTTCAGGCTCAAGATAGGATTGGCAAGCCAATGTGTCTTATACAGCAATCACATTCCTTCTTCACTTGAGGTGCCTTGGCATGCTCATGTGTCTATAACCTACTAGCCTAGTACTTAAATGGTGCGGCTTTGCGTGCAAACTTAATTTAACGCCATTGGACGCTCTAGCTGTTCTGAGATGTAGCAGCAACAGTATTTTCACATGCACACTTTAATCTTGAAGAGAAACGAATAAACCATTACAAAGTTGTAAGCTAGCGACTAGATAACGAACCATCCAAATTTCAAACATTGCATTTCTTCACAAAAAAAAGTACAGCCATCACACATAGTGGAAGGCAGTATAAAAGGTCAGCACAGTACAACAATCCACAACTTTTTATTACACTGATGAGGAGCAAGACCGCAAGGGGGTCAGAGTACGTAGCACGTGGACAACATGCTTGCAACCCAAAACAGAGTACCACACAACCAGTAGAAGTAATAACAAAAGAAAGGGGTTGCTGGAAATTGGAATAGCCTGCAAGATAAGGGTGTCAAACCACTTCATCTCCAACTTCGCAAATCTCGGAAGTGGTTGCAGTGCCATACTGGTTCGCTCGCTGGCTTGGAAGATGCTCCCTCTGCAGCCTGTCCATACTGGTCGCGGTGGAGGCCTCCCCGGTCTGCTTAACCGTGTCGTTGCTCCCTGCTTCATGGCTTAGTGGCTCCTGCTCCCTCTGCAGTTTGTCCGTGAAGGTCTCCATTCCCATGTAAAACAGCAGGAGCCAGACGTAGGAGAGGAACTCGCCGCCGTCGCCCAAAAGCCTTGGCGTGCAGGTAACCTCTGCATCTACTGGCGGAGTAGCAGAGCATCTCCACCCAGACGCCTTGGATTACTTCCCACATCGTCTCCTCACCCAATTCTTGTCCCAAATCCAACAACCCTTGGGCAAGAGCCCAGGCGTCGTCGATGAAGTTTTCTTTAGAAACTCCCTTCGAATACTGTCTAGACTCCTTGTCAGAAGCTTTACTCTTGGCCTTGTCCAGCATGGTACTTATTACTCTCTCCATAATCTCTTTACAAGCAGTTGCGAACTTCTTGTCCTCAATGGTATCCTTGAGGTTATCGTAGGCAGTTATGAAGAGGTTCCGCCTAGCGCCAGGCAACAGCATCTCAGGATTCACAAACAGAAGGTACACCATGTAGTTGGATATCTGTCTGCACTGAGATTTGGTCTGGTCGTAGCTGTCGACAAATGAACTGGGCACCCTTGGATGATGATGAGCTTTGCGTACCATTTCTCTTCTCCTGCCTCTTAGTCTTTCGTTTACCTCTTTTATTCTCGTTAATATTGGTGGGACCTCAGCAGAGGCACATATATGCTCTGAAACTGAAAAGGAGGTCGGGAAGAAGAAGCAGATATCTGTGGCGATGTGCCAGAGGAGGACACACTCATCAAACGGGAGTGGCATCTTCATCCTCACCATGCCCGAAACATGACTGCTGCAGCAGTGGGTGCGCTCAAGCCCCCAGTGGCTGCTGTGGTCGTTGAACCTGCGGTAGCTAGGAGCGTCCTTTATTTCTTTCATCCACCCATCATCTTTCAGATACCGAAGGACCAGCATGGAAATTCTGCGAGACGAGATGCACCACTTCATGCGCCAGTGTTGGTTGAGGAAGTCCTTGCATTGGAACAAACTTGCAACCCACATCCAGCTTCTATGCCTTTTGATACGCGCATAGTATCCTATAAGGCTATATTGAGCGACCTTCTGTGGCCACGCATCCCTGAGTGAGTTCGTTGTTGCCTTATGAACCACCGAGAACGCTAACAGTACAGTAGGAAAGATGGACGAAGAAGCTTCTAGCACACTAGTACAGTATAACATGACATATGTAATCTTGACATCGATACCATCATCTTGTGCTTCTCTCTGGCTCTTGTGGAAGAAAATGATGGAGAAACACGGCAAAACCATACGTGATTGAGTCAACATCATAATGAATCGGCCACACGTATCGAAATGGTGCCCTGCAGTTTTCATTTTGGTGTAAAGGTGTAGGAACGCATTAGCGAGCCCTCGTCGCAAGGAGTCATATGCTTTCTCTTCACTGAGCACCCAGACGTCTTTGAACATAACAAGCCGACGACGATATGGGGATGAGAGGTCTACAAATAATTTCATGGCATCAACAGGTCCATGAATCAGTTCTCTTAGTTTTTGAATTCTTCGAGCAATTTCCTTTGTCGTTGTTTATTTAATCTCTCTCTTAGCCGTCCACAAAAGAAGCTGTTGCCTTGTAATGGAGGATGATCGCCGTTCACCACAGAAGCCTAGAGGTTTCCTATTAATTTGGTGTCAAATATTCAAGGATATAGTACTATGTCAATCGAGCAACGAGAATATATTCAAGGAGACGAAAGGTTAGTTCAAAAATAGCTTACCGGGCTCCTGCGTATTGCGTCTTTCTTTTACTTTCATGTAATTCCTTCGTGCTTCTCTTAATCTTTCTCTTAGATGCCCACAAAAGCCGCCTTCCGATGGTGCCATTTCATCATCCTTTAACAACCCTTGGACAAACGCCCGTGCTCCACCACACACGTCTTCCAACAGCACGGATATTGTTATGTATATTACAATCGATATGTCTATACCTGCTATTCCAGAAAACTAAATATTACTACTAATGAGACCTGCTCCAATGGAGCCTTCATCTTAAACCTCAGTAGACGTGAAATTTTAAATAAAAAAATATCTAGCAACTTAATATGGCTCTGGTCAAATTTGAGATGTTTTGACTCTCCAAGATTTTTAAAAAGACTTAAAATTTGGGAGGAGGGAGAACCACCCTTGCAATAGTATACAAAGTAACCTCTAAATTTGCATCTAAATTATCCACCACTAGCTATTATGAAATTTAATTTAAAAATAACATTATAAATTTGCATCTAAATTAACCCTACCTATCATTATGAAAGAAATGCAGAATAATACGCCAAATTTGTATCTTAATTCACCATTAAGTTACACACACACATATCATTATGAAAGTCATATTTACTTTGTATCTGAATTAGAGCCTAGCTTAGTTGGTTATGTTTCTAGTGGTGAAATCTGCCCACCTGGATTCAAGTAGCTCTGGTCAAATTTGAGATGCTTTGACTCTCCAAGATTTTTGAAAAGACTTAAAATTTGGAAGGAGGGAGAACCACCCCTGCAATTATGATAAGTATGCAAAGCAACCTCTAAATTTGCATCTATATTATCCACCACTAGCTATTATGAAATTTAACTTAAAATAACATTATAAATTTGCATCTAAATTAACCCTACCTATCATTATGAAAGAAAATGCAGAATAATACGCCAAATTTGTATCTTAATTCACCATTAAGCTACACATATATCATTATGAAAGTCATATTTACTTTATATCTGAATTAGAGCCTAGCTTAGTTGGTTATGTTTCTTGTGGTGAAATCTGCCCACCCAGATTCAAGTTACGTTGCTCAACTTGGCATGGGTGCTCATTTTTTGAATTTATTCAGGATTTAACAACATTGTGCTTTCACTGGTAGGCAACGTGGGCTCCGTTGGCTAGAGTTTGTTCGTCGCCCGGTTTATCCGACCATTGCTCCCCGTTTGTGCGCTCGAGTTGTGCTCTTGGGGCGTGGCGGTGTGGGCGTGGCGTTGACATTGGGCAGCATCCCGTGCGAAGACAAAGGAAGCAAAGCCGTCTGCGGCCTCAACTAGTGCACAGTTTACCCGGTCGGCCTGTGGATGATCGGGTCCCTGCTCACCATTGCCTTGGTGCCCGCAGACGTGTCTCCACCCCGATGTCGGTGGGTGGAAGAAGACCCTGCCCTGTTATGAGGAGGGACCTGTGTTTGCCTCGGTTGAGCCTCACATCATGGCCCAGTGCGCGTGCTCAGATCGGAAGATTCCTGCACAGCTCCGTGGCAGATGTTTCAACATCCTCCTCTCCTCGCACCGAGTGGCAACTTGTTGGCTGTCACGACGTTACCTGCGCTACCGCGGTTTCGGCCACCTCTCATTAGTCCATCAACCACTGATAGGACCATGCTGTGTGTTCTAGGGGGATGCCACCAGCACCCGTCGTCGATGGAGAAGACGCTGGTGCCGCGGTGGTAAGCCAGCAACGGACATCAGCATGGACGCGTCTGCTGACTACACCGATGACGCTACTGCTTCTACTATCGCACGCCTGTTGACACCTGTTATAGCATAATATTAATAGTCAACTAAACATGGAATAAGGGATTAAAATGAATATCAATAGAGTATAGGGGTTTTACTGACATAATTCTACGAGTTTTGGTATTCTGTGACTTTCCAGGGACTTAACAGATAATTGCAGAGAAGAATGGAGAAAGTTCCGGAATATACAAGACATATGATGACAAGACTTGACCGTGAAGTAACTCAGCCCGAAAAGTGGACTAAAACATTCTAGAAGATACCAGAGGACACCAGAAGAGACGGGAGACCAAGGTGGTTTGCCACCCTGGCGGCCGCCCGTGCCAACTAGGCCGGCCGCCAGGTGGGTCCCACCTGTAAGCCTCATCTTCCTATGGCGGTTCACTACCGACATTGAGGTTGTTTCTACACCGTTGCTCAAGGTCGGTTTGATCCAATGGTGGAGATTAGAGTTGTAAACGCAATACAAAAGGACTGCTCCACTTGGACTATATAAGTAGCCCCAGGGTCGACCCCAAGGCTTATCTCTCTCATTATCTTTCATTAGTATTCTACAGAGCAAAAGTTAGGGTTTCAATTAGAAGAGAGATCCCTCTAGTTGTCTAGTTGTCTAGTTCATCTAGTTCAACTAGTTCATCTAGTTGTAATTAGATCAAGGAGAGAGAAGAGGAGAGAGTTGAAGAGCCGGACTTGTCGGATCTTCATCAACATTGTAATCTTGCAGCTACTAGTTCATCTTCAACGAATCTCCAGGTTCTTCATTTATTAATTCTAAGCTTTTTATTTACTTTCATTCAGTATTTACTTCTACTTTATTTATTAAGATTCCCGCTTGCATCAAGTGCTCTAGTCTTTGCAATGCTAGAGTAGTAATCTTTAGATTAGGCGTGGTGCTTAGTCTAGTGGTTACCCGAATTGCACCCAATCCCACGGATAGTTTGTGGTAGCCCCAGTGGTGACAGACCACGACGGCCGGCGTATTCCACCACGTTCGGATTGGTGTTTGTAGGACCGTGGTCGGAGCTTCCTAGCCCCTTTCTCACCCCTTTTTGTGGCTAGTGTTCTGATGTCCCATAATAAATAAATCTTGAAGTATCTTTGATTCCTAGATCTATTAGAGAAGCCTTAGAAACTTTCTCTCTCTCCCCACAAACCCATAGTTATCCTTGGACAACTTATTATCTTCATTAGTGCACTTCACGTTCCCGTGGAAATCGATATCTTGGAATACTCCCGGGTGAAAGCTACATCGGTATCCGTGCGCTTGCGGATTTTTTTCTGTGCGTTAATTTATACCAACAAGCTTTTCTCGCACCGCTTGCGGGAACGGTAGTCGTGCTATTCTCGAAAAAAGTCTGTCCTTTTATCCATTTTATCTTTTTATTCTTTTACCACCTTTTCCACTACCTTTACCATATGGATTCCACTCCTATATATAAATTTTCCGCTCCAAAGGTTGAATTGATAGAGCCACCAAAATCATCACATCCTATTCTTACGGATGGCTTTGAGATTCATCCTGATTTTATAGCCATGGTTCGGGAGAAACCCTTCTCTGGGCTAGAAGACGAAAATCCCTATACCCACATTCAGGAATTTGAGCATTTGTGTTCTTGCCTAAATATTCCTGGCATGACACAAGAGACCCTTAAATGGATATTGTTTAAGTTCTCCCTTTTGGGTAGAGCAAAACAGTGGTATGCTCATACCGTAGGAGGCGTAAATGGAAATTGGGAAGAACTCCGAGACAAATTTTATCTTGCTTTCTTCCCTCTTTCTCAAATCGCTGCCCTTAGAATAGAAATTCTTACCTTTCAACAAAAAGAGAAGGAAACTTTAGGAGCAGCTTGGGCTAGATTCATGAGTCTTATTAAAACAGGTCCAAACCTTTCCTTACCTGAAAATGTCCTATTATACCACTTCTATCTTGGACTCAGTAAGGAAGCTGCTCTTCATGTTGACTTAGCTTCTGGAGGTTCATTCTCGCATAAAACCATTAGTGAGGGACAAGCCATTTTTGAGAAAATCCTTGAGAATACTCCCTACACTGGTATTTATGATGAATTTCCTGAAGAAGAAGTCGAACAAAGCCCTGAACCAATAGAGGAGGAACATGCAACCGAATTGGAACTTCCAGTTGATTCTTCTAATATTTTGGTTGTTGAAACACCTCCTGATAAGGGAACACAAAGCCAATTAGAGGATGATGAACCATCACCTTTAGAGCTTCCCTTTGAATTCGAGGAAGATATCTTTGAAGATTATGGAAACACCTCGAACTTTCCTATCCAAGCGAGACCTCTAGTAAAGACCACTCCACAAAATCAACTAGAAGAATCTGTTAGCATAGAACACCTTAAAAGCCTTTCGGCAATTATGAGTTATCAATGGCTAAGCTGAAGCGGTTATCACCCGAGATTGCTCGAGTCACTTCCCCTTCAACCATTCTTCTATGCCAAATTAGAAGGTCCGCTAGAAAAGTCCACTACAATCCTTCTGTCGGGATAAATATTATTTCAAAGGAGTTAGCTAATACTTTTTATCCCGACATGTCCTTAACTCCATCACAAAAACTTCTACAAGGCCCATCAGGATTTATTCTTGAAAGCCATGGAGTTTTAAGGGCTATTCCTGTTAGAATCAACAACTCTGAGTTATGTTTAGATTTTCATATTTATGACATCTCAGAAGTTGATCTCTTGATTGGTAGACCAATCATGAGACTTTTACAGGAAGAACCATTGCGAGGTCACTTAGACTTCAAGGTTGGGAATTCCACCATGACTATTCCTCTTGATCGATCTATTAATACGATAGTGGAATCCAGACCCAAACAAGACCCTATTGAGGAGGTCTTAATGGCATCTCTACAAGAGATGGCCCAACCATCCTTCGACGTTGAACACTTCGTTGAAGAAGAAGAAGAAGAAGAAGAAGAGTTGGTAGAACCCATTGAGCTAGACGAAACTGAACAACCTTCACCTCCTCTAATAGAATTAAAACCACTTTCTCCTGGCTTAAAATATGTCTTCCTTCATAATAATCGAGAAACTCCAGTCATTATCAGTGACAAGCTTTCCCAAGAAGAGACAGATAAACTTGTCACTGTCCTAGAAAGACATAAAAAAGCCATAGGCTACTCACTTGGAGACCTCATAGGGATTAGCCCCAAACTCTGCACACATCGTATCCCTATTGACCCAGATGCATCACCCTCTAGGGAACCACAACGTAGACTTAACAGAGCTATGTGAGAAGTGGTTAATAAAGAAGTCCTTAAGCTCCTACACGCTGGGATTATTTATCCCGTGCCACATAGCGAATGGGTTAGCCCTGTCCAAGTTGTGCCAAAGAAGGGAGGAATGACGGTCGTTAGGAATGAGAAGAATGAACTTATTCCTCAACGAACCATCACAGGGTGGCGCATGTGCATTGATTACCGAAAACTCAACAAGGCTACAAAGAAATATCATTTTCCGTTACCCTTCATTGATGAAATGTTGGAACGGCTTGCAAATCACTCTTTCTATTGTTTCCTTGATGGTTATTCTGTTATCATCAAATTCAATCCACCCTGTGACCAAAGTAAGACCACTTTTACATGCCCGTATGGAACTTATGCATACCGACGAATGTCGTTCGGATTATGCAATGCTCCAGCTTCTTTTCAACGGTGCATGATGTCTATTTTCTCTGATATGATTGAGAGAATCATGGAAGTGTTCATGGACGATTTCACTGTCTATGGAAAAACTTTCGATGATTGTTTGGAGAATTTAGATAAAGTCTTACAAAGGTGTGAAGAAAATTCCTTAGTTCTGAACTGGGAGAAATGTCATTTTATGGTTCAGGAAGGAATAGTACTTGGACACAAGGTGTCCGAACATGGGATAGAGGTGGATAGAGCAAAGATTGAAGTTATTGAACAACTTCCACCTCCCACAAATGTGAAAGGAGTCCGAAGCTTCTTGGGACATGCGGGGTTCTATAGGCGCTTTATCAAAGATTTTTCTCAAATCGCTAGACCCCCCTCTAGTCTCTTAGCTAAAGATGCACCTTTCATCTTTAGTAATGAGTGCCATGAGTCATTCCAAATCCTTAAAAGAGCACTCACTTCAGCTCCAATTATTCAACCACCTGATTTTAATTTTCCTTTTGAGATCATGTGTGATGCTAGCGACTTTGCGGTTGGTGCCGTTTTAGGCCAAACCAAGGATAAGAAGCATTATGCTATATCCTATGCTAGCAAAACCTTGTGCGGAGCACACTCAATTATTATACCACTGAAAAGAGATGTTGGCTATTGTCTTTGCTATAGACAAGTTTAGATCTTATTTAGTGGGGGCAAAGGTAATAGTTTACACAGACCATGCTGCTCTTAAGTACCTCCTCACTAAGAAAGATGCTAAGCCTCGGCTACTTCGATGGATTCTTCTACTCCAAGAGTTTGACATAGAAATCCGAGATAAAAAGGGAGTAGAGAATTCGGTAGCTGATCACTTATCTAGGATTCCATACAAGGAGACACATGAGCTACCCATCAATGATTATCTAAGGGATGACACCTTGCTCATGATAACACACCGATCCATGGTATGCAAACATCGTGAACTTTATAGTAACAGACTATGTCCCACCTGGTGAAGACAAAAGAAAACTAGTCTATGAGAGTCGTCATCACCTATGGGATGAGCCTTATCTTTTCGAGTTTGCACCGATGGGTTATTGAGAAGATGTGTTCCTATGGTCGAGGCTACTCAAATTATGGAAAGATGTCATGCCTCGCCATATGGAGGACATTATGGAGCATTCCGACACATGCCAAGATCTGGCAAAGTGGTTTTTCTGGCCCACGATGTATGCGGATACAAAAGAATTTGTCGAAGATGCCATAGATTCCAAAAGCATGGAAACATAAATACACGAAATGCAATGCCTCTCACAAACAATCTCCAAATTGAACTATTTGATGTTTGGGGATTGATTATATGGGGCCATTTCCTAAGTCCGGAAATTATGAATACATCTTGGTGGCCGTAGACTATGTATCCAAATGGGTAGAGGCAATGCCATGTCGAACAGTGATTCAAAACATGTAAAGAAAATGTTCCATGAAATCATATTTCCTCGTTTTGGTACACCTCGGGTGGTCATAAGCGATGGAGGATCTCATTTCATCGATAAAGACTTCCGAAAGTATTTAGCAAATCATGGGATTCGTCATAATGTTGCAACACCATACCATCCTCAAACTAACGGTCAAGCGAAAACATCTAACAAACAAATCAAAAATATTCGCAAAAGACTATGGATGAAATGGGGAAGACATGGAAGGATCGGCTTCGGATGCACTATGGGCTTACCGAACCGCATACAAGACACCTATAGGCATGTCACCTTATCAACTTGTATATGGGAAAACATGTCATTTGCCCGTTGAATTAGAGTTCAAGGCTCATTGGGCGATCAAGAAATGGAACATGGATCTCCACCTAGGCGGCGAGAAGCGTCGATGCAACTATCCGAGCTAGAAGAATGGAGAGAAAAGGCTTATCACAACTCCAAGATCTACAAAGAGAGAACAAAAAAGATGGCATGATAAGAGAATCAAGCACAAGGAGTTCAAGCCTGAGACAAAGTTCTACTATTCAATTCAAGAGTAAAGCTCTTTGGACATGGTAAGTTGCGAAGTAAGTGGGATGGACCATATAATGTCGTCGACACATCAACACATGGAGCCATTACCATTCAAGATGATACAGTAACACGTTCAAGGTAAATGGACAACGCTTGAAAGTTTACTTAGAGCCACGAGATCAACATGGTTGAGGAGCTAGATGTAATTGAGTTTATATGATTGTTATATTAAAAACACTCTAGACAACTAATGCTTAAATGCCTAACCTTTAATTAGTTCCACAAGCTTTGTTGTCTATTTGAGTTTTGCAGGATTCATAGGAGAAAGACATGATAGGATGACACCTTCATCACTTTGTCTACCTTAACTTCCACATCATCAACATCCCGACATGTCAATCTAGCTTGGGGAGAGCACCCCCAGCTTATCACGATAAGTATCTCTTTACTATATATTATTAGTCTATATATCTTTTTGCTTTGTTTGATAAGAGTCTAGTGTTTAAAAAGAGTCTTTGTTAGAGTTTTAGAATAAATAATCTAGAGGGAGTATTCACCAGTTTGCTTTTGCTCAAAATAAAATGAACTTTAAGTATGGAAATGATGAATAGTTGCTCTCTGCCGTAATTCCTTACACATACCTAGTTTTCAACCTTGAATTCTCCCAAGTTTCGATATAAAATTGTTTTGACACATGATTTACTTTGAATGTTGAAAACTTGTGGATAACAAATGCTTGATCTAAGTCTAAGTGATTGACGGATATGATATATGAAAGGTTGAGCTACTATTTATCTTGTTCCTAGTGATACTAGAGTCCCTGAGAATTATCTTTAAAATTAAAAGTTCTACATGATGAGTTCCTGTATGACAGTGTTCTTACCATATATATATATATATATATATATATATATATATATATATATATATATTACAACCTACACTCCACTCATATATGCTACTTCTATCTTGGAAGTACGCATCCATCATATTCCACAAAAAGCCCATTATTGCTATAATGCTCATAGTTCTTGCTACTTTTCTCTCCAAAAAGAAAAAAAAAAAAAATGAGGCTTGGGTTGTATTCAAAAAAAAAAAAAAAGAGAGAGAAAAAAGGGGAGATGAAAAATGGACAAGTGTCCTACGGGGCGAGTAGAGCCTACCTCCCTAAAGAGATGAAAAAAATGAACAAGTGTTCGAGGGCTTAATAGAGCCCACATCTCTAAAATAATAAAAAGAGAGAGAAAAAAAATGACACAAGTCCGGGGTGAGTAGAACCCACCTCTCTCAAAAAAAAAAGAGAGAGAAAAATGGACACAAGTCCGGGGTGAGTAGGACCCACCTCTCTAAAAAGAAAGAAAGAAAAAAGAGTATGCAACCCATGTTCTCTATAACATATCCAAAGGAGAGATAGTTTCAAGGAGCAAAAGTAAAATGGGGCTTCACGTTTACCACCATCTTATTTACACCATATGCCACTTTCACCATATATGACCCTCACAAAACTCTCATACATAGGAATCTCTCGAGTTTTATTTTGAAAATCTTGCAAAAACTCAGGGATAATAGTTGATCTAAGAGCTTGAAACATAGTGCTTGACTTGATTGTTCTATCTTTCAATTGCTTAAGATCCAAGTGAAGGCTATAAGCCCCATGATAAAAAAAGTTTTGAAGTTAGAATAATATATTCTGAGGAGAATTCTTGTTTGAAAGCATGTGTACTTTTGAGGAATGAAAGCATTGTAGCAACTCCTGATCCATTGTTAAGTTTGGCTTTGCTAGGGACTAGCAAAGGGTAAGCTTGGGGGAGCTTGTTGACACCTGTTATAGCATAATATTAATAGTCAACTAAACATGGAATAAGGGATTAAAATGAATATCAATAGAGTATAGGGGTTTTATTGACATAATTCTACGAGTTTTGGTATTCTGTGACTTTCGAGGGGACTTAATAGATAATTGCAGAGAAGAATGGAGAGAAAGTTCCGAATATACAAGATATATGATGACAAGACTTGACCGTGAAGTAACTCAGCCCGAAAAGTAGACTAAAACATTCTAGAAGATACCAGAGGGACACCGAAGAGACGGGAGACCAAGGTGGTTTGCCACCGTGGCGACGCCCAAGCCAACTAGGCCGGCCGCCAAGTGGGTCCCACCTGTAAGCCTCATCTTCCTATGGCGGTTCACTACCGACATTGAGGTTGTTTCTACACCGTTGCTCAAGGTCGGTTTGATCCAATGGTGGAGATTAGAGTTGTAAACGCAATACAAAAGGACTGCTCCACTTGGACTATATAAGCGACCCGTGGTCGACCCCAAGGCTTATCTCTCTCATTATCTTTCATTAGTATTCTCTGAGCAAAAGTTAGGGTTTCAATTAGAAGAGAGATCCCTCTAGTTGTCTAGTTGTCTAGTTCATCTAGTTCATCTAGTTCAACTAGTTCATCTAGTTGTAATTAGATCAAGGAGAGAGAGAAGAGAAGAGAGTTGAAGAGCCGGACTTTGTCGGATCTTCATCAACATTGTAATCTTGCGACTACTAGTTCGTCTTCAACGAATCTCCGTGTTCTTCATTTATTAATTCTAAGCTTTTTATTTACTTTCATTCAACATTTACTTCTACTTTTATTTATTAAGATTCCCGCTTGCATCAAGTGCTCTAGTCTTTACAACGCTAGAGTAGTAATCTTTAGATTAGGCATGGTGCTTAGTCTAGTGGTTACACGAATTGCACCCAATCCCACGGATAGTTTGTGGTAGCCCTGGTGGTGACAGCCCTCGACGGCCGACGTATTCCACCACGTTCGGATTGGTGTTTGTAGGACCGTGGTCGGAGCTTCCTAGCCCCTTTCTCACCCCTTTTTCGTGGCTAGTGTTACGATGTCCCATAATAAATAAATCTTGAAGTATCTTTGATTCCTAGATCTATTAGAGAAGCCTTAGAAACTTTCTCTCTCTCCCCACAAACCCATAGTTATCCTTGGACAACTTATTATCTTCATTAGTGCACTTCACGTTTCCTGTGGAAATCGATATCTTGGAATACTCCCCGGTGAAAGCTACATCGGTATCCGTGCGGTTGCGGATTTTTCTGTGTGCGTTAATTTATACCAACAACGCCATCTCCTATAGCCAAATGCATTGGTGGAGGCGTCGTGCAAGTGCGTAGATTCTCTCGCTTGGCCCATCTCGGTCGACCTGATCTTGGGCGAGCTTGCCGCCTTACTAGACTGCCTCGCTTGGCACCCGTTTCCGCAGAGGGTCAAGCTTCGTTGAGGGACCCTTGTTCTACGTCGACGCCTTCTCAGTGCATGACAGATCGACCTAGACCCGCCTTCGTCGTCGCCTGTGCACAGCTCGTCTCAACATGTGGCGGGGACTGTTGCTCGGGGAGTATGGTGTGGCCGAATGGCTGCAAATGGACGATGCTTGGAGCTGAGCAGCGAGGACTCCCCATCTCCAAGGGAGGCTGCGAGGCGGCTGGCCAAGTTCATTGAGGAGGTTGTGATAAAGAGGCAGCTACAGCTCCCCCTCTAAAGTAGAAACCGCCGCCTAAGCAGACCTAGCCCCTTAGAAGCAGGCGGATTGCTGCTCAGAAGATGGATCACAACCCGGCGTCCAAACGCGGCGAAGTGTTGCTCATGAGGAAGATGGGGTTCCTAGAACCATTAGCACCACCATCCTCTGCAGCGAAGCGGTCATACTGTAGATGCAGAGACCTTCAACGACATGTTCCCAGCTTGCAGAGCGAAGTTTGGTAGAGCAACTCACCGCCCGAGCATGGAGCCAAAGGACCGTAGATAGCTTAGGTTGATCCCAAAGGATCTCAAAGTTGTTATGGCTAAAATGTAGTTCAAGGTGCTTGTCGGGCAGGGGAACGGCCTCTCTTGTATTTAAAACTTCTTTCTTCTTAATACAAAAGATACACAATGCTCTTGCGTATTCACAAAAAAATACTCCATTCCTGTGAACCAAAAGCATGAACAGCAGTAATTCCTATGTGATTTCCAAATTCCAACCCTATGTTTCCCTTCATTTTTCCTATGAACCAAAGAGGTCTAAGTGGTTAAAATTTAGACCATGAGATCTAATCAGAGCCTAGCGAACACAACCAATAGTGGAGTATCAGAAATAAACACGTACTAGAGTTTGATCTATTAAAACGTGAATAAAAAAATTGCAACTATAAGATCAAAAATTGAAAGCCAAAATTATATAAGCCATGGGTCGATTGGCTAGCTAGTATGTAGTTAAGGATAATAAGAACATGATAATGAAATGCATGTGCGATCGGTGTAGAAATAGCTAATTACCAGGCTCCATGCTGCCTGTTGGATGGTCTTCGTCGTCCTCAAAAGCTACTCCTTGCGCCTCAGCTTTATCCACAAAATCCTTTGCTCGTTTCACATGCTCCTCGAGCGGATACATCTCGCCTTGATTTTGTTTCGCAGCAGTTGAGCTGACGAGGCTATAAATGCTCGCACGCTTCAGAGCCCAGGGCTTTAGCAAGCATTTGACAACCCCAGGGATGAACAAACAGATTGATACAACATCCAAAAACTGATTATTACCACCTGACGGCCGTGACCTGCAGAACACATAGACGGCCACAGTGACCTGAGACACCCCCGGTGAGGAGGTGCCGGGTCCACAATTCGTTGTCTTCAATGTTGTAGGCCGTGATGCTGTCATGTCCGCCAAGGTGAATTAGGAGGATGGGCACCCAGATCAACTCGTGTGCTGGGGCTGCCGCCTCCACGACTTTGATCCGCCACCTTATGGCGGTTGAAGAGGGTGGCGAGGGCATATATGGCCACAGCATCCCCGGCAAGATATGCTAGCCACATTATGGATCTCAAAAACCTAGGAATGGCATACCTTCGCAAAAACGAAAGGATTAACAGAAGAAATTGGATTGCCAGGCTGGTGAGGACGAGGACACGCAGCTGCCAGTCCTCCCACCAGTCCACAGCACTCGTGAGATCCCCCATCCCTCTCTCTTTCTCTCGTCTCCCTCAGAAACACACGCGAACGCCAGAGGCAAATGAGAATCAGCCTGGATATAGAGGTGTTGATTCAGTTCTGTCTCACCCGCTAATGTAACCCTATGTATATTTGCACAAGGTTGGTGACAGATGCGGTGTTGCTGTCATGTGCGCGGCCTGTATTATTTCCTCTTCTTATACATTATTATATAAAGAAAGCACACATGACTAGGCATGGCCAAGTGTTCGGCTAAAAACATATTTTTTTCCTTGACTTGCTTTAATGGTTCCGTGGTCTTTCTCTACAAATTATATGCCATATGGCCACTAGATGCCAAGTAACTAGGAAATATATCCCATTAACAACCCACAATTTGTCTAGGTAAACAAGACCTCCGATCGCGTCTTGTGTGAACATAGTTATCATGGTGTCTCGATCCAGCAGTTCCACATGGGAACAAGCTAGATTATATACTACTACTAATTAGAGGGTCAAAAGGAGACTCCACAATAATTTTCACCTAACATGCTAGAAAAAATGATAATTTTAGACATTTTCGTAATGACCACCAAACATCCGATCTTTAATTTAGTAGACTCTAATCATCATTGTTAATAACAGCCACCACATCTATTCGATTTTATAAGAGATTAACCAACTTTGTCATATGAAAATACTTAAAATAACCCTCCAATTTTGTATCTAAATTACCGACATTTGCCATTATCAAAGATAATTCATAATAATAACTCCCTAAATTTTTAACTCCGCCATCATAAAAGATAATTCAAAATAATCGCCTAAACTCAACCCACCTCTATGACTACCAAAGATAATTTTGAATAACCCCTTAATTTGCACCAAAGGTACCCCTATATCATTATAAAAGATTAGTTTTTAAAGATCCAGTTACCCCCACTTTATAGTAATATATGAGAGGAAAACAGAGTAAACAATGACATGCGTGAGGAGCGCAGCCGCCTGCAGCACACTGCTACATGGGTTTTAGAGTACGTAGGCTAATTACTCACTGTATGAATTAAGATTGTTAGGGGTCTTAGGACCCTTGCTGCATCACTAGCCCACAAAGAGCATTAAAGATAAGATAACCGCCTAAATTTGTGTCTAAATATTTAACCACTTCTGTTATTGTGAAAGATAGAACCTCGTAATATTATTTTTATAATTATTCACATCTATTATTGTGAAATATGATGTAAACTAACCCTTAAATTCGCATTCAAATTATCCATATTTGCCGTTATAGAAGTAGAAGGGCATGTTCTGCATCAAGATGTGCCTCCGATGTTTTGGTGATGTCTCTTTCCTAGTGAGATCATAAGGCATTGCGCAAGACTAATGGGAATGTTGTCGAGGCATCCTTAGAGAGCGTGTCTGGGGACACTGGTTCTCCGCCGATGAGCTGGGTAATGATGTTGACAAAGGAGAAGGCTAGGGCGTGCCTGTCCACCTAGGATAGGTGAGGTCTCAAAAGTAGACAGCGAGCTCGCTCTAGCCTCTCGAAGTCGGCATAGAGAGGCTGAGGGCACTCCAGGGTGCCCACCTTCAGGCTGGTGACATTAGCTCCTCGAAAGCATTGATGATTCCGATAGCTCCTCAAAAGCATTGATGATTCCGAGGCCAAAGTCCGGAGGAGGCCTATCCAGCCCCCTTCGGTGGTGACGATGAAGTGTAGGCTCCTGAAGCGTACGCGTGCACCGGGAACCCAGGTGATGCCGTGGCTTGCCATCCAAAGCCTGATGATGACGTAACAAAGCTCCTCTACCCAGCGCACCACCTGTCGGTAGTGTTTTGGATTAACACCAACGGGTAATCGAATGTCTACACATCTAAGCTGAGATGGTATGCAAATGGTGACACACAGAAGTAGGTCGGATAGCTTTGTTTTATTGCCGTAGTGTTTAACCCTTCATTATTGGAATTGGAGACCGTGATATTTATATCCAACACATCTCAGCCCAAAGCCTTTGCGTGTATCGTTAATACCATCCTCTTCTGCTAGTATTGAAGTGTAGCATCTCAACCTAGACATCATGGATAATCTCCCACATCGTCTTGTTATCACCTAGGTAGTACTGCTACTTCCTTGAAAAAAATCTTGACGTTTTCTAGGTTTGTTTTAATTCAAACTCAAGAACTATATTTTTTGTTTATTTGCATTTGCTATCAATCTATCATAAATGTTGACTTGTCTCTATAAAATTGTTTAATTTACAATAATCTGATTTAGGACACAACTAGAATGACATGTTTTAAATTTGCGATGGAGGTAAGATGCTTTCTTACTTTTATCTTTTTCTTTGAAATAGACCATGTTTAAGCTGCTGTTCAGTTCAAGATCCGGAGGCTTAGACAGTATCTGAGGGGTTGGGCGAAGCATACTGCAGGATCTTATCGAAAAGAAAAAAAGACTCTGCTGGATCTTCTAGAGAATATAGATAAGAAAGCTGAGATCTCTCCCTTATCTGAACAAGAGATTGATTTGAAGCACTATCTAAAAGAGCGTTTAGTTAATCTCCTAAGAGAGGAGGAACTAAAATGGTATGAGAGAGCCAAACTTAAAACCCTATTGGAAGGGGATGCTAACACTCGGTTCTTTCATCTAATTGCCAATGGGAAACATCTTAAGCAACATATTTATAAACTTGAAAATGATCAAGGTGTTGTGATCGGTGATGATCGGCTCAAAAAGTCATATTACGTCTTATTACAAAGACCTCTTTGGCCAGCCGGAAAATTTCGATATCTCCCTTAGGGAAGACCAAAACCTGGACATCCCACAGGTATCACCGGAGGAAAATGAAATCCTCATCAACCCGTTCACTGAATCTGAAGTGAGGGAGGCGGTCTTCCAAATGGAGCATAATAAAGCTCCGGGCCCGGATGGTTTTCCTGCGGAATTCTATCAGGTGTTTTGGGGGGTAATCAAGGATGATCTATTATCCTTATTTGCTGAGCTACATAGGGAGGCCCTTGACCTGTACAACCTGAATTTTGGTATAATTACCTTAATTCCAAAGGTAGATAATGCTATAAAAATTCAGCAATACAGGCCAATTTGTGTTCTTAATGTGAGTTTTAAGATATTCACTAAAGTAGGCACCAATAGGCTTAATATGGTAGCTAAAACGGTGGTGAGACCAACTCGACTGCCTTTATGCCCGGCAGAATATAATGGAAGGGGTCGTTATCTTCTACGAAACCATTCATGAACTTCACACCAAAAGAGAGACGGTGTCATTTTCAAAATCGATTTTGAAAAAGCATACGACAAAGTGAAGTGGTCTTTCCTTCAACAAACACTACGAATGAAAGGTTTCTCCCCCAAATGGTGTAGGTGGGTTGAAACAATGGTCACTGGAGGAAGCGTGGGGATTAAAGTCAATGATGACATAGGTCCCTACTTCCAAACCAAGCGCGGTCTTAGGCAGGGAGATCCTATGTCACCTATCTTATTTAACATCGTTGCAGATATGTTGGCTCTTATTATTAATAGAGCGAAAAGCCGATGGTCAAATAAGAGGCGTCCTCCCTCACCTTATAGATGATGGGTTATCTATACTTCAGTATGCGAGATGACACCATTATCTTTCTTGATCATGACCCGAGCAAGCACAAAATCTTAAACTGTTGCTTTGCGCTTTTTTGAGCAACTATCCGGACTCAAGATCAACTTTCATAAGAGCGAAATCTTCTGCTATAGTGCAAATAAAGAGTTCGAATCCTTTTATACTAATCTCTTTGGATGCAATACTGGGGACTATCCATTTAGATACCTAGGAATCCCAATGCACCATAGACAACTCCCGAACTCGAATGGAAAAAGGTGGAAGATCGTTTCAAACAAAAACTCTCTTGCCGGAAAGCAAAGTACCTGTCATATGGGGAAACTAATACGCTTAATTCAGTCCTAAGCAGCCTACTTATTTTTATGATGTCTTTCTTTGAGATCCCTAAAGGGGTGATTAAAAACCTTGATTATTATAGATCAAGGTTCTTACGGCAAGGCTCTTCGATAAACATAGATATAGACTTGCCGATGGGACATCATGTGTCGTCCTAAAGACCAAGGGGACTAGGTATCCTTAATTTAGAGTTGCAAAATAAATGCCTTCTAGCCAAATGGTTGGTTAATTTGATGAAGACGGAGGGCATGTGGCAATCTCTTTTAAGGAATAAATACCTATGTTCCAAATCCCTAACTCAAGTGACAGCCAAATCAAATGACTCTCATTTTTGGAGAGGCCTCATGCATATCAAAGATATGAGGTGTTGGCCAAAGGTTCCTTCGCTATCAAAGATGGAACCACCACTAGATTTTGGGACGATACATGGGTAAGTACTAAGCCTCTAAAAGCTAGTTATCCATCTTCATATAATATAGTCCGGGATCCTTACGCAACCGTCGCAAAAGTGATGGATTCCAGCCCTCTAAACATCTCTTTTAGGAGGACTTTGGTGGATAACAAACTTAAAGATTGGCTGAGTCTAGTAGCACGAATCTCTAATGTCGAATTGGTGGAAGGGTCGGATTATTTTAAATGGAGTTTAACCAAAATGCAGACTATTCTCTCGTCCGCTCTATGTACCTTGACCTTATTGATACACAAACACCTTTTCGACATAGGAAGATTTGGAAGATAAAAGTTCCTCTAAAAATTAAAATCTTTCTCTGGTTTTTACAGAGAGGGAGTCAGCAGTGTGTATGCTTTGAATGGGAATGAAACAATCCAACACTTATTCCTAGACTGTCCCCTTACCAAAATGATGTGGAGGATTATCTTTTTTGCTACTTGGTTTAACTCAACCTAGATCAATTAGCCATATGTTCGGAAATTGGCTAACTAATCAAAATAAAAAGATTAGAGATTTGATTTGGGTGGGGGTGGCTGCCATGACTGGGCTCTCTGGAGATGCCGAAATGATGTTGTTTTTAATCAAAAGAAATCAAATTCTATTTTGCAGGTAATTTTTAGAGGGGCATATTGGTTGCGCTATCAAGCACAATTGCAGCGTGATTTAGATAGCCAAGGAAGCGCTCTCAACAATAAGCAAGAAATTAGAATTCATTGCTCTAGAGATTTCCAATAAAGGATGGAATCACTTATATTGTTTGAACTAGCTTCCTGGTCGATCTATAAGACCGTGGCTTTCTTTTGTTTCTCGAAAGTTTTGTAATAATTGGCTGTGTACATCCCCTGGATGTAGAGGCCGGATATTGTTATCCATTATCTAAAAATGTTTAAGCTGCTGTTATTTAAAAAAAAAGGAAGGCCGAGAAAAAATTGAAACTTTCGAGTAAAGTTTCTCTTGCTCTTATCAAAGCAATGAATTGAAATAGGGTCTAAATTTCTTTTGGGACCTGCTTGTAGTCGTAGAAGTCCCTTTCTTAGTAGTTGTTGCAACGACCCTTGCTTACATCGATAGGATGCTCATAATAATAAGAAGAAAATTATTTTAGTTTTGTATAATTTGATCCTACTCTCCATGATTTGTCATCTTTTATGTGGTCCCGTTACTCAAAAAGAAGAGGTGGAATGGTGCGCCGGCCGAGCTTATAAAAAAGAGATACCTTTATTTTTTGCCCTTGATTTGAACAATATAATTGACCCGGGCCCGTATGACGATCCACACACTTATGGCCTAATTGTCAACTCTTGTCGCAATCCTAACCATGCACATGGATTTGAGCAACAAACTAGGATCTTTCACTTTCATACTCTTATTTTAAAAAAAAAGGTTAACACTTTGGACTTCTACGAGCTGTTTGTTCTTATTCCCTCTATTTGCAATTCTAGAATAGTGCTAAGTCCATATAAAAAAGATATCAATATTTATAGATTCATCATGAAGCATACATGTATTTCCGGTTGGTTCGAGTCGCGGAAAGTGGCATACTATTTCCGGTCTTCCCCTTCGAGTAGTCAATAGATGAACAGTAGTGGCCAGTGGGCGGTTCACGTCGCCGGGCCTTTCACTCGTTAAGGCGTCTCCAATGGTTACTAAATCGCTAGAAACAATTCTATTGGCTATCAATGTCACTTTATAAATCGCTATGTCACTTTATAAATCGCTAGCTAGATGAGACATCTAAATAAGAAAAAATAAACACTATAGTTGAGAGTTATGTGAGAGATGTTTCTAAGAGAGCGGGCTAGATTAGATATTTATTAGGCCAGTCTCAATTGAGACGCCCTAAGTGCAGTTGACGTCGGCTCCCCTTCCGCTCGCTAGCTAGCTGCACAGATCTTCCCCCGTCGAATCGAATCCCCGGAGCTAGCGCTTCCTCAAATCCCAGTCTTTAGCCGCCTTTCAATTGCAGAGGATCGAGATTCCCACGTCGAATCGAATCCCCGGAGCTAGCGCTTCCTCAAATTCCCAGTCTTTCGCCGCCTTTCACTTCCAGAGGATCGAGAGAGAGGCAGACCTGCTCCGTCCCGTCCGCCATCCGGGTTCGTCAAGATGGAGGCGGTCCACGATTTGGCAGCGCTCTAAGGTTCCGCGTCGTGGGATGGTCGGGAATGGCGCTTAAGCCCATAGCTCAGGGGCAGGGCGCCGCGGAGGCGGCTATAGCGGCCATCGGCCGGGGCTACGACGTCGTCTGCGACGTCCGCCTCAAAAACTGCAAGGGCAAGCTCACGGACCCGGACGCGCGTCTCATTGACGTCGCCGGCGATGAGGTTCAGGACGTCCTGCTCCCCGGCGGAATCAAGGTCGCCGGCGTCCCCAAGTCCATCATGTGCGACAAGGGCGAGCGCACGCGGTTCCGCTCCGATGTCCTCTCCTTCAAGCAGGTATATGTGTTTTGCTACGCAGCGTAGCCTACGCTGATGAATCTTCTAAAGTGTTGAACAAACTACCGCCCTTGTTCTGCTTCATGGATGTGCACTAGTATTTCTGTTCTGAACCGAGAAATGTATTTTCCTGCAGATGTCAGAGCACTTCAACCAGGACCTATCGTTGACTGGGAAAATTCCGTCCGGCATGTTCAACAGCATGTTTGAATTTTCTGGGTGCTGGCAGAAAGATGAAGCTAACACCAAGTCACTTGCTTTTGATGGTTGGTACAATGCACTATACACCGTTGCGCTATCAAAATCTCGTATTCTACTGCGCGATCATGTTGCTCAGGCAGTTCCCTCAACCTGGGACCCTTCTGCTGTGGCAAGGTTAGATGCCTTCTCCTATGCTGTGATGTCATAATACCATATTGTGATTATGTTTAGGACACTACCTACAATCTTATTTCTTTTTTTTTTTTTGGAGTTTCTCAGCAAAATCATGTGTTTTTATTGTCTATGTATAATTGGACATTGCAAAGGAATATATGAGTTATATTGCACCTGAACCTTTGATTGTTGCTGCTTCATTTTCCAGTTTTATTGAAAAATTTGGAACACACATAGTTGTTGGTGTAAAAATGGGAGGGAAAGATGTTATCTATTTGAAACAACAACATTCATCAAGCTTGCAACCAGATGTTGTCCAGAAACGACTAAAGGACATGTCAGACAGTAGATTTAAGGATGCGGATGGGAAGGACAAGGTACTCTCCTACTCTGCATTTTTTCGTTCTGTGTATATTCTAGGTAATCAGCAAATATGCAGAAATCTGCTTGTAAACCTTACTATTAAAGTTTTGATGAATGATTGTTAGGTATGTGAAAAACCGCATACTGGTCAGTTTTACCTGTCTTTCAAAGATGGATCTTCAGTAATATGATGTAATATCCTGTGCAGAACGATGCGAGAGAGACCAACGATTAGGATTTGTAGAATCAAGCCCATCAAGTTCATACTGCTCGAAGGAGGTATTTAGCACACACCCCCCAAGGAAGTGTGCTTATCACTTTTCCTATTCATATAACCCCTTTTTTGGGCATTTCAGGACTTGGTGATGGTGGCTAAGCGGAGAGGTGGAAGGGAATGGGACAAAGAGATGCCTCATAGTGACTGGATAAACACTGTTCAATCAGAACCTGATGTTATCTCAATGTCTTTTTTACCTATTACTTCGCTGTTGGCCGGAGTGCGTGGCGTTGGGTTTGTGAATCATGCAATTAATCTATATCTACGCTGTAAGTTTTTCTTTCACTTTCCATTTCATGTGGCAGAGCATCCCTTTGTTAGTTAATTTTCTAAACTGATAGTCGCTTGTGTGGTCATGCCCATCAATTTTATGAAGTTTGTAGTATTTGGGGACATTCTAGATGCTACTATTTGCGGTGGTCTAGACCATTTGGCAATGTATATCATTGTCCTTTGTTCATACTTTCTGATCCTTGGATTGCCTTGTTTAGAGCTACTCCCTGCTTAGTGTGTCATTTGATGCTTGGCATAGCTGGGAAGTTTTTTTTTTTTTTTCTTGAATACGCAAAGATTTGCGTTCATTGCATTAAGGCAGAAGAGAAAAAGCTTGTACAACACGGTTTACCCGTACTCAACCCGCTTTAAAGCCCAAGCTAGCTTTAGAGCGTAACCGTCATAGCTGGGAAGTTATAACATAGCATGTCTTATGCTTCAAAGACTGCAAATGTCTGTGAAAGGAGAAAAAAACATTGAATTCAACAAGCTGTATAGGAATTTGCTACATAACATGTTGACTTGTCTAGTGGGTTCATATTATGTGTTAGCATGCAGTTTAGACTTTTTTTTTTTTTTTTTTTTTTTGAGCACGCAGTTTAGACTTTAGAAGCATGCCAATGCAAGTTGCCATCTACAGGAATATAAGTGTGAACAACTGACATAGCATTGCCATAAAAACCGGGTGATTGATTTATTCAATTTATTGCAGATAAGCCTTCGATTGAAGAACTACGCCATTTTTTGGAGTTCCAGCTACCAAGAAAATGGGCACCTGTGTCCAGTTTTTTGCAATCTCTTCGTTACTCTGCATCTTTGCACTTAAGTTTCATGGGACCTACGCTCTATGTCTGCACTAATATGGTATGGTACTGTTGTTCTTGTGGCTTCATCAGATATACTTCATGCATAGTTACTCTGCATGATGAGATCTTTTGTACGAGCAAGTAGCCATAAAGTGTTTCTATGAAATGTTTACCATTTTTCTCTCTCTATCTTCTAGGTGAACTATAACAAGAAGAAAGTTACCTTCATTAGCTTAAAGAAAATTAGGTTCTTAAAAAGTCTGTGGTAATAATCTTTAGTGGTTCCTTGTTATATTTCTGCTAAAGTAACGACTTTGGTGTCTGGAGAGAAGTTGCATTCATGCCATTACCTTACATGTTTCATGGTACTCGTTACAGGTTGATGTGGGTGAAAGACCTGTTACTGGAATTCGGTTGTATCTTGAGGGGAAGAAGAGCAATATGCTGGCTATCCACCTTCAGCATCTATGCTCGCTTCCTCAGATCCTACAGCTTCAGGATGATCCATACAACCACCAAACTCCAGAACCATTTGATCGCAAGTACTTGGAACCATTTGGATCCTGGAAGCGTTTCTCTCAGGTTTACAGCGCCGGTGGAGTCGATGATCGACTCCTCAGTTGTGACCGGGGCAGTTACAAGTGAGCAGCAATCGGTTGACGCCAGTCCTCTTCCTTCGCCTCCATTTCTCCAAGATCAGCAATGCTGCGCTTGTCAAGAACCCCGAATGGGAAGGATCGCCTAATTTGGGCCCCGAGTGGGAAGGATCGCCTAATTTGGGCCAGAAATCTGGCCTCATCTCGACGCTTATGAGCACGCGTTTCTTTACAGCAGCTCAAAAGCCTGCCCGTCGTCCTGCTGATGTGAATATCAACTCGGCTGTGTGCTCTAGTGGTCCACCTGTGCCTGTGCGGCCCATAAAGCTTCTCAAGTATGTGGACACAACAGAGATGGTGCGCGGACCACAGGACACACCAGGATACTGGGTGATCTCTGGTGCCAAGCTGCAGCTGGAGAGGGGCAAAATATCGCTGCGGGTGAAGTATTCGCTCTTGACAGCCATGGTACCCAACTGTCTGGACGCCAAGGAGGAGGAAGCAGAGGTGGCACTTAGGAGTACAGTCCAAAGCCATCCCAACCGTCCCAAGGTTATTCTTACAAGATTTGATCAGTGTGTAGACAATAAGAAGGTACTGCTAGCATTGTCTGCTTGCTTGCTGCTACTGTTTCATTCCTTTTCTGCAAGCTACAATCTGTCATTCACACCACACCCATGCATGATGAGGGTTGTAGGTTTTTTTTTTTTTTTCACTTTTTTGATGTTTCATGTACATGATTGCTTGCAGATACACTCCCTCGACAGGTTTCACGGTTTTGGAGTGGCACCACAAGTCATGCCACTAGAATTGTTGAGACAAATTACAAATGATTTCTCCAAGGAACAACAACTTGGTAGAGGGACATTTGGAACAGTATACAAGGCAAGCAAAATTTTGATTCTTTAATCATTAAAACTACCAAGGTGGCCCGCACAAATAACGCGGGCAGCTAGCCCTTTTTTTTTGTTATACAGCTTCATTTTTCTTATTTAAAGATAGTTCCACATTTCCCATAACACCAAGTCTATGTAGCTATTGAAGTTATATTTCTTGCAGGGGCGGTTCCACAGTTATATCATTGTTGTCCTGTGGCATCAATAAGTTAGGCAAATATACCTTTGCGAATATTGATTTTGTTTTTTTTTCTCGAACACGCAGGAGAGCTGCGTATCATTATATAAATAGAAGAAGAAATAGATAGACCGATCCCACACACACACACTCACTCACTCACTACAAGGAGAAAAGATCACCCATTAAGGAAAAGAAAAAGCGACAATGACCAAACAACTAGCAGTCCGTCAGCCTGCTCCTCTGGCAGCAAGCAGGGAAATCCCTTTAGCTCCAACAATGTGCCTCATCCAGTGGCGGAGCTGGGGGAGGGGGCCGGGCGGGGCCATGGCCTCCCAACAAAAAATGATTAAGTAGTAATTTTTTTTTTTTTGATACGATGTAATTTTCTTGGCCAATGGACCGTCACGATGGATAGGCTTGAGGCTTCCTGCGTATTGCTCCCTGAAATAGCTTATCATAAGCGCTTTTTTGCCGTATATTGTCCTAAGGAAGAGAACCTCTAGATATGCTTATCAGGGATATTCTCGTTCAGCTCCACCGCACTCAAGGTGTCCGAAAGGTCAAGGAACTGGAACGTGGCTGCCATTCCAATTTCCCCTTGTATGTCCTCTATGCATTTATCCTCAGTAAGGGCCTCCAGCACCGTGCGCTTATTTTTATCCTTTTGGATACCAATGCAAATATAAGAGGTGCTATGTCCTGAACCCCCCTTGCCATCTAGCCATTTGTCCTTTTAGAAATATGTATTAGTTCCATTCCCAACCTCTGTTATCATTGCTACAGAGATGAGGGCAACAACCTCTCTATTGACTTGGATGGGCAGGTTTGCCCACGGCTTGCTGGGCGTGCCATGCTTTAGCCACGGCCATCTTGCTTTTAAGGCAATACTTAAAGATTTCAGATCTGCAATCCCGAGACCACCCGGTTCGAGAGCGGCAGACTTTAGGCCAGGCAATGAGGCGGTGGCCCCCTTTGCCTCTTTTTGGCCCTTCCAAAGGAAAGCCCTTCCGATCTTATCTATGGCCTTGATAGCCCAAGGAGGGAGATCAGTCGCCAAGGCGACATAGGTTAGGATACTGTGAGTACAAACTACACTTGAATTACTCTACCAGCACGTGTCATCAAATCAGCCTTCCAACCAGGGAGCTGATCAACAATTCTGTCAATGATGGGTTGAGCTTGCTCCTTGGTTAGCTTTCGATGGTCAAAGGAAGGCCCAAATATTTGCAGGGGAAATTCAACACTTCACAAGGCAACAAATTCTGAATTAGGGCCAAGTCTTCTTCAACACAACAGATAGGCAACACATTGCTTTTTTGGACGTTTGTCTTTAGGCCTGAAGCATCCCCGAATAATTGAAAGAGCTGTAAGGACAGATTAATATCTGCAGCAGTTGGCCGGAGGAAAAGGGCTACATCATCTGCATATAAGGAGATTCTCACGTTGGATTGGTCTTCTAGATAAGGGTTGTAGCAGCCCAGCCTCAGAAGCCCTAGTGAATAACCCATTTAATACATCCATGACCAAAATGAAGAGCATGGGAGATAGGGGATCTCCCTGCCTCGAACCCCCTCCTATGCCTAATACTTTCTCCTGGGATACCGTTAAGGAGGACTTGGGTGGACGAAGTTGATAGTAGACCACAAATTAAATCACACCAGCGAGATCCAAATCCCAATCTTCTGAGAACCTCCAGGAGGAAAGGCCACGACACTGAATCGAAGGCTTTGGTGATGTCTAACTTCAAAATTATTCTGAGCTGCTTCTCAGCATGCAAGAATTTTTACGGTCTGCTGAACCATCATGAAATTATCTTGGATGAATCTTTTTTTGGATGAAAGCGCTCGATTGGGGGACACCATCTCGTCCCGCCGGCCAGCAAGCCTATTAGCTAAGATTTTGGTAACTAGTTTGGCAAAGCTGTGAACCAAGCTGATGGGCCTAAAATCCTTGACTTGAACAACATTTGGCTTTTTTGGAATCAGAGTAATGTAGGTAGAATTTAGTTTCCACAAATTTCTGAAATTCCTACTCCATAGAGAGTGAACTGCTGCCATCACATCATTCTTGATAATTGCTCAACAGCTTTTTGTAGAATCTTCCGGTGAACCCATCGGGGGGGGGGAGCCTTATCAGATGGTAGTCCCTTTATTGTGTTCCAAACTTCTCATTCGTGAAAGGCAATTCCAAATTTTCAAGCTCAAGACTCGGGCTGCCCAGCATGTCCAGGTTGATAGTTCTTTCTCTAGTGGTTTCTGTCCCAATGAGGTTGTCATAGAAATCCAGAATGGCAGCTGCTTTCTCTTCATGCTTTGTGATGACTTGATCCCCTTCCTGTAATTTGGGAATAAAATTCTTCTTTTTTTCTATATCTTGCATGCTGATGGAAAAACCTTGTGTTGGCATCCCCTTCCTTTAACCAGGTAATTCTAGACCTGAGTCTAGCAATTGTTCTCAGCAGAGAAGCTAGGGCTAGAGTGCTTCTTTAGATGTTACGCAGCCATAATTCATTGGGTTCAAGAGGCCTACTTTCTTTTGTGCAATTTCGAAATGGTGAATAATTTCATTTGCCAACAAGAACCGAGATTTAATGTGACCACACTTCCTTTGACTCAACTCTGAGACCTCTAGTCATTGCCTTTAGTTTCAAATCCAAGGATTGGAGGGGGTATTGATTGAGCTGCACACTCTCCCAAGCATCCTTCACAATATCTAGGAATCCGTCGAGAGGGGCCATAAAGCTTCAAAGTGAAACCTTTTCTTGGCACCAATTATATCCTGCAATCCAAGGATCAGGGCGGTGGTGCAGTCGGTAGACGCATGACTCTAGAGAAGACAACCGGGGAACTTCTCCTCCCGGTCCCAACGAAGCGGGAACATTACGTCGGTCTAACTAGTGTAGGGGAAGCATTTGTGAACGAGCTAGTCCATGTAAATTTACAACCATGCAGAGGGATTGCAGAGACCTCCATCTTGTTGATCCACCTTCTGAACCTTCCCATCATTGCTCTATTTAGATTGGAGTTGTTCTTATCCTCCTCCTTATAAATAAGATTGAAGCCCCCAACTACCAGCCAAGGGCTAGTGCACTGAACTCTTATGTCTCTCAGGTCTCAGCTCCTGGAGAAATTGGATTTTGTCTTGATCTTGTTGAGGCCCATATACACAGGTCAGCCACCGTGCACTACCATTTGATGGACCAGAATGGATCAAACACTATGAGCATCCACCACCAGTAGCTCCAACCGGCTCCCCCACCCAACCGCCACGCTATCAGATTCCACCACTGCCTCCCATCGTGGGTAAGAAGATGAAGTTTTTATCAAATTCACCTCCCAACATTGACAGGATCAAACATCCGGAGACAATAGTCATTTTTGGTTTCTTGTAGGCATATAACATCAATTTTAGAGGCACCGACCACCAATCTCACCGCATCTTGTCTTCTTTGTTGAGTTTAAACCCCTTACATTCCAATTTAGTATGTGTGCGGGATCCATATAGATCTTTGGAATGAGATCGACCCGCGGGTTCAATTAATCCATACACTCCACCAAGCCCGAGCAAACTACGCCTCGGGGTGCCCGAAAAGTCGCGGCAAGTGCCTTAGTGTGAGATGATGTCGGGGGGATGTTTGAACCGCTGGAGGAGGCGTTGGCTGATTTGTTCCCTTTCATCTTCAACATTCATGTCAAGTGCTCTCATGACTCACTTCTTCACCGCGGGGAAGCCGGCAATCCGGCGACTTCGTCGAGGCTCCACGCTAGGTGGCTCCAGCTTCTTCTTCCTCCTTTTACAGATGTGGGGGATCGACATGAGCCCCTCCGGCATCTTGGACAGTGCTTGTGATGAAATTTGTTGCCGCTAGGAGGCATGGGGGTGGAGGCATGAGCGGCCGTAGGTGCCTCTGCACCCTTCTCACCGCCGACACGGCGGCGGCAGGGGCCGGGGTAGACCTTGGTGATCCGCGGGATGCCATACCCGCTGCCGAGAAATGGCGGGGAGGCCCAGCCCCGCGCGAGAATCTCCAACGCGACCGCCACGCCCGCGGCCCGGCGTCGCAACGGCGGGAGCCTTAGCCGTAGATGAATCTACCGGCGAGGTTGCGACTCCCGCGGCCGGGCCCCACCCATCGAGGGAGCGGAAGCGAGCGGCCGAAGCGGCGCCTTCCTCCTCGACGCCATCAGCCGGGAGGAGGGCCACGGCAACCCGGCGACCACCCACCGGGGCCCGGCGACGCCGGCGAAGGCCGTTGTTGGCCGGGCGCAAAGGGCGCGGAGGCCGAGCCGACAGCCGAACGTTGATCCCCGAACCCCGTGCGCCGATTGACGCGGGTCCTCGTCAAGGCGGCGTGACGCGTTGGCGTGCCGCCCTCGGAGGCTTCCGAGTCCGATTGAATGGCCTCAATAAATGGCACGTCGCGCACGTCGCGACTGTCCCGCGAGTTATGACGTGGGTCCTCTGTTCCAACGGTAGGAGCCGTGGCTGTTGGCGAAGGAGAAGCTTCCTCGTTGGCTCTGCATGAAACCGTGGGACCCAGCCGCACCTAGACGGGTGTAAGGCCTAGATGGGGACTAGAGAGGGGTGAATAGTCCTTTCTAAAACTAATTGTGATGGCTAATCAAATACAATGCGGAATTAAAACTATTCGCTTAGCCAAGACTTCACCCCTCTAACTATGACTCTAAATCACCTTACAAAAGATCCTACACAAGATAAATGAGGTGACAAGCCTAGCTTGAGCTCCTAACCAATTCTATTGCAAGGTCACACAAACCTATGCACTAGTACTTCAATCAATGGTGAGCTTCTACACAATTCTAATGAGCAAGAGCACAAAGTCAACCTAAGCTCACTAGATGCACTAAGGACAAGGCGACACACGCCTAACCCAAAGGCTCAAATTACTTAGCTACACAAACTAAGTAAAGCAACTAAACAAGCTACACAAGCAAGATAGATGCAAGAGCTACTACTCAATCACAAGCACAAGATATATAAATGAATGTAAAACAAAGCTTGTGATCAAGTGAGTGCAAACTACAGCGAAGTGTGGACACAAGATGACACAGTGATTTTTTACCGAGGTCTCGGGAAGCTTGCCAACTTCCCCCTACTCCTCGTTGTGTCGACCAACACCTCGATGGTTCTTGGACTAGACAGTACCTTCGCTAGTTGGCCCCCATGCGGCTCACCGCAAGGCTCTCCAAGACACCACTCACAAGGGTGGTAACTCAATGACACGCTCCACTAGAGTTGCTCTTCACGATCCCCTGAGGCGAGCACGAACCTCTCACAAATCCTCCTCCCCGGAGCACGCACAATCTCCCTTGCGCGCTTCAACGAGTCTCTTGCCACCAAACCCCGCCGTCTAGGAGGTGGCAACCTCCAAGAGTAACAAGCACACCCGGCTTGCAACACAATCACCTAGTGCCACACGATACAATCTCTCAAAGCAATCGCACTAGAATCGTTCACTCACTCAATCGGATGAACACTATCAAGTTAGAGTGAGTGGAAGGGCTCTCAAGCACCACAATATCAGCCACCAAGGCTCAAGTGTGCTAACCAACCTGCCAAGGCCGGCCAAACAAGTATATATAGGCTCCCCATCGAAATAGAGCCGTTGGGACAAAAATCCCACTTTTATGTGCTTGTGGACGCGCTGGGCGAGACCATTAACGCGCGCTAGGCGCCCGTTCAAACCGCCAGCGGTCGATTGTCGATTAATGCGCCGCCCGACCCGCGCCCGGCGCCTGGCGCCCGTCACGCGCCCGAGCGCCCGCGCTTCCAGGCGCGACCCCTCGGTGACATGCTCTACGGGCGCGTCCGGCGCGCCGGACCGCGCCGAGCAAAGAGATGCCACCGCGTCGGCGCTGTTCCCCGAGCCGCCGTTTCAACACCGCGGATCTTGGGACTCACCGAGCTGCGTCGATGTGGTGGGCGCCCGGGCGCGCCGAGTATTTGCCAGTCCGGGTCCGCAGGCGGTAGAAGCTCTCCTCCATTGTTGCGACCCGCCAACATCTCCACCATGCTACCCAATAAGTATACCAACTTGAGCACGAGTTAGCATGATTTCACCACCAAAGTTGTATCCGGGGCAATAGAAAATATGCATCCATTTTCCCGAAGCGCGATCCCGCCTCGCAAGCTCGGCGGGAGGATGAGCTTGTTCCCAAACCCAACTCAACCACCGCAAACCATCGCCGCCTTTTGCAAATGCGCCAACACTACCATGTGTACATCACCATGTGCAAGTGTGTTAGCATTTTCACAATCATTTCAAAGAATGGTTAACTCTTTGCGCCACTTTCGATCCTAACACATCGCAAAGTTAGATCGCACAAGTGGCACTAGATGACCGATATGCAAACAAGTTTGCCCCTCTTGATAGTACGCCATCTATACTAAATCCGGTCATAAACTTCTCTAAGCTCCTCATGACCGCTTAAAATGAAATGCCCTATAGGTTATACCTTTGTCTTGCGCATTTTCATTCCGCTCCATCTCCAAGTGCCGATGCAACACATGCACCAACACGATCAATAATGATATGATCCAATTCATATCATCAGACCTTCTTGGTTCATCGATCTTGACCTCACTTGCTCTTCACCGTTGCGTCGGTCCGTCGGCGCCAAGTCTTGCCTAAGCTTCACCGCCTCACGGTCCATCGCTTCACTGCCTCGACTTGCCCTTCACACTTGCAACCGGTCCATCAAGCCAAGCCTTGTCTTGATCTTCACCACCTTGGTCACATGACTCCATGTCATGTCTCATATGCAATAAGCGCCTTCATTGCATCATCGCATGTGAACTAATTTCCTGTGTATTATCTCAATCACACATTATTAGTTCACCTAATGTTGACACTCAGTGCAAAAAACCACAAGTCCTTTCAACGGGCCGCCCCGACCCGCCCGGCGGAGAAACTCAGCGCTGCCCGCGGACCGAAGAAGGCGTGGGGGAACGAACACGCGCCACCGCGGCCCCATTGGGGAGAACAAGCGAACACTTGCCGGGAGGTGCGACGGAGGGCCAAAGGGTCGCCGTGAACACCCCAAGAATAAGGCGGATCGCGCAGCCCACGCTCAACCGCCGGCGCGTTACCGCCGGCGGAGATGAACACAGACCATTGAATCCTCCCGGGGACAATCCCTGCGCTTGGAGCCATCAACCGGCAGGGGGCTCGACGGGCAGAATCGATGGGCGCGGATCACAGCGGTCGGCAACGCCGCCCGGCGGGTAGAGCGAAAGCCGGGCCGCCTCGGCCTCATAAACGCGATTGGGCGAACCAGCGCCGCACGCCAAGCCGTCGGCGGAGGCAAGAGCGAGGCGTAGCGGGCTCCGAGCTCAGGTGATCCCTCGGCGACCGGGCGCGCGAGTTGGCGGCAGCCGTCCCGAGCCGTCCAGCGCACCAGCGGCGCCGGGGACACACATAGGAATGGTGCTCGGGGCCTTGCAACGGAAGCACCTGGTCCTCACGCAAGACCGGGCCGCCGTGCGCGGCGAGCGAGCGGTTGAAACACCGACCGGCGATCAGCGGGGACGACGACGGCGACCTCCCTACAAACGCCGGCGTCGCGGCAACAAGGACTCAGACTTTTGCCACCCATCGGCGCCGGAGGCGTAGCACGGCTGGACGGGTCGGAGACTTGCCACGGGGAGGAGGTCTCGAATCATGAACCGCGGTGCCCGGCGCGATGAGCCTCAAGGGTCGCTGAACCGCGGCGGCGCGGCCGACGATGCCGACGTGGATGCACCTCCCATGGAGGGGCGGCGATGTCGCGGCAGAGCGAGGTGAAACGCAGACTCGACGCAGACGGGCCAGCCGTCCACCGCTCCAGCTTGGAGCGGCCACTAGGGACGAACGGCACCGCGAGGGGAAAGGAAGGGAGGAGGAAACCGACGCCCGAGGGGAGGGAGGCCGCACCGCGACGGGGGGTGGTCAGCGGACCTGGGGCGTGCACCGGCGAGGGCCGGGGAGGCGGGACGATGGGAGAGGAGAGGTCGGAAGCCATCTCCCGATGAATATTGCTTTTTTGTAAGAGATGATCCTATAGTTTGAGAAAGATTATTATATAATGACAGCAATAGTTTGGTTTTGGGATCCGCCCTTGAGAAATTAAGTTAAGCCTTCATTTTTCATTTTGTTGAGCTTCAATCTTTGATGATACTAATTTCAAATATCTTAGAAATTGTTTTGCTAGAGTGATGGGACTATTCCAGCTTTTTTGTTTGGTTGGATGGAAAGTGGTGATGAAATGCTCCTGTTTTAAGGAATCAGTGTTCACAAAGTTCGGTAAATGAAAGAAAATCAAACGTCCAATGTAGGACACAGTGCAGGGGTTGCAGTTCTGTGCCATCAGTGAAGAACTGGTGGGAACACAAAGTTATGGAACCACAAGGAAATGTAATGCACGGAAGAGTGGGTGACTCGTCGATGCGTAAATAATTAGAAATTCACGTAAGAACGTCATACAAGATAGTGCTACAAACTTCAAAATGAAACACGATTATGGGTCCTTGAAGTTTGAATCTATAGTACTGACATATTTGCCCATCAGGGTAAACAATCTGTTTAGATGATGCTAATTAGCATTAAAAAATAAGTATTCTAGCAAATAATCTTTTTTGGAAGCACACTAAATCCCAGTCCACCTCATATATTTAATTACAATATTACTAATTAGTTGGGTGCCATTGTAATTCTCATATTGACTAAATGACTATTTAACCTATTTAATCATGCTTAACTTATTCCGTTTAGATCTCTTAGACTGTTCTAAATTGTCTGACCATTTAATTGACCGTTTAGGCCTAAACAACATGGGTGTTTACTGTGTAAACATTGTTAAAAGCCTAACAACAGTTTATATGCCTATGGTCACCTCCTATCTTTTGATGGTTAGGTAAGCCCTTTGGGCCTATTTTGAACTGTATTTAATGTGAATTAAAATTTAAGTTAAGCCTACACTTTCCTTTCAGAGCATCAATCTTTTATCAAGTAATGTCCAAGTATGTCATAAATTGTTTATATCATTGGTTCTCTTGTAATTTAAAATGTAGATTTATTTGGTTTGTTGTAGTTATTTTTTAAATGTATTGATTGTAATGATCCAAGACGATGCATAATTATCATCCATTATGTGTTTATGAGCTGTTGTAATTCATATAGATTTCTTTTGAAATACCTTTTTCTGAGTTATGCCTAACAAGCTATTATTTTGAGGTAAAACTTTGCTGAAGCATGATCTAATCTTTAGTCAAGCCTATATGGCAGCCAATGCAACTGTGAGATTTGATGGGAAATGTTGTGTGTTTTCTGTCCTATCCCCATGTTGTTGTTTCCCTTTTTCCAAACTGTTAGAAATTCAAATTGTTTGTTGCCCAATCCTGATTGTCATAGGTGGATCCATAGGATAATCCAAGTAGGTTCAAAACTACCCCAGATTCAACCAATCCCCTCATTATGGCCTAATAAGAGAGAGCGAAAGCGAGGGGAGAGAGAGAGAGAGAGAGAGAGGGAGAGAGAGAGAGGGAGAGAGGGAGGGAGCGGAGAGAGAGGGAGAGCGAGGGAGGGAGAAAGAGTCCAACATTGTTAGAAGATCTGACCATAGGGCCCTAGGTTCTCAATGCCTGACTGCTGCTTGCCCAAAGCGCTCGAACTTCATCGAGTTTGTGGACCTACCTGAACCACCGTCAATCATGTGAACTTGTTGTGCAACTACCATTTGTTTTTTTTTTGTTTTTTTGTTGGGCCTGATTAGGCATAGACATGGACTCGAACATCAAAATAAAAGGGCACCATAGCTATAACAAATAATATATTTGGAGTGAGGAAATTCTAATTTTGGTCATATATTAAACAGACTCATCATGTGAACTTTTGTTTCGCTTAGTAATACTACTACAATAATTTCATCTTTGTCAAATGTTGATATGGGGATTATATTGATTAGGGTGTGCAAAGTGGCAAAAATATTGCCATCAAGCTGCTTCATCCAACACCACGAGTTGATCACTATGAAGAGGAGTTCATGACGGAGTTCAAGAACCTTACGAAGTCTCGAACATCCAAACATTGTACAACTACTTGGCTACTGTTATGAAATAAAGCGTGTATGCATAGAGTATGAAGGAAGGTCTGTTCTTGCTGATAAAATCTACAGAGCTCTCTGCTTTGAGTATATGCAGAATGGATGTCTAAAAAATCTCCTTGATGGTAAGATGATGGTCTTATATATATTTATTGGCATTGTTGCTTATCATTACATTTTAACCATCTCCTTTCTGTTTGTCTCTCTAGATAAATTCAATAGACTGGACTGGCAGACATGCTACAAAAATTATTAAGGGGGCTTGCAAGGGTTTGAAATATCTTCATGAGGAATCGGAAAGTCCTATGTACCATTTAGATCTAAAACCTGAAAATATATTGCTCGATGAGAATATGGTGCCAAAAATTGCTGATTTTGGTGTATCTAAGCTCGTCTCTACAACAACGAGACTCAAGCCATATCGAGCCCTTTAGGAACACCGTAATTTATTAATGCCCTCTGAAATTAATTTTCAAAATCAACTAAGTATTGTCTTTTGTCACTCTTAATCTAAAATTTATGTTGTCATGCAGAAAATACTGTCCTCCTGAATACATTGAGTATGGGTATGTCTCCAATAAGTTTGACATATTCAGCTTGGGTGTTGTAATGATAGAGATAATTGCTGGTCTGAAGGCTACCGCAAAGCAGCTGAAATGCCTTCCCAAGAATTTATCGATCATGTAAGATAAGTCCCTTATATGAAGATCCCTGAATATGTATTGAAACTTTGAGTAATATTTTGTTATGCCTAACACATTTGATACAAATTGATACACTTACTCTGTGGATGATCTCGTAGGTACAAGAAAACTGGAGAAAAAGGCTACAGGCAACAAACGGCCATCAAGTGAAGAGATGCATCGAAATAGCATTACAGTGTGTCTGTGCTGATCGAAGCCAAAGGCCTAGCATTGGGGAAATCACAAGTTGGCTGGACGAAACAGAAATTGGCCAAAACGAGACATGACAGTGTTATGACATCTACACAAGGTAAGACATGACCTAAACAATTGTTTCCGTTTTCTTTTGTTTAGAAATTCTTTTTCTCGAACAGCGCAGGAGAATGCCCGCCATTTCATTAAGATAGAAAAAATGGGACCCAACCTAGGAGAAACTAGGTGGTTTTTCATTAAGAAGAAAAATGAGGCGCGTAAATCCGTCCCCGATGGGAATCGTAGCGGTTGGTTCCACACCTGGGAACCCAACCACCTGGGCTATCACCCAGTCCTCAATGTTTAGAAATTCTGTGGAGCCTAAATAAGGAAAACTAAATTAAGGACTGCATAAAAATAGTTAATTGTTTGAAACAAATTAAATTGTACGGTTTCTTACTCATGCCATAAACCAATCCCGTAGCGGGGATGAGGCATTTTTTTGGGCATTCAACGTGTTTGAAAAGCTAAGGTGCACTCATCATGTACTGCTATGTGGGTGATTTTCAGGGTAAATTCACTAATCCAATTTTCGAAAGGAGGAGGAAGGCCCATTGACACATGCCCGCACGGATCGGACGTTTGGACTCCTGAAGCCGATGTGTCGATTCCTCTACAACCGCACACCAATCACGTAGACGTAGATTTCCGCTGCTGCATTATCGCAGACACAGATTGTTTCCATTCCTGGACGGCAATAGAAGGGGCCCCATAGCCCAAGCGCCCACGGCGATGCCGTTGCGAGTAGCTATGGCTAGTCGTGACGGCTCTGCGGCGCTCGCTGGCTGCAGCCTGAAGATCGGCACGGAGGCAAGGCCGTTGATTGTTGATCGTTGGTACATCCTCTCTTCAGTATCCCCTCCCTTTTATCATTTAAATTCTAAATCAGATTCAAGAATCATGTGTAGATTATATTATATATCGATTATACTACATCTGGACAATAACTTGAGCATTTTCTATCAGATTGCTTAAACAATAATTTTGTAATCTTGAGGTGAGACTAGTACTCATTTGTCATTATCCAAGCGGGAAGCTTGCGTTCGCGCGTGTAGATATTGGGCTTCACCAAATATAATTAATTTCAACTAAACTTAGTTAAAATAACCTGGTAACTTTTCTTAATAAAAGAGTAAAATCCACCCCGGGTCCATGAACTTGTCCTCAAGTCTCATCTAAGTCGATGTACTTAGGAACCTAGCAATCCAGTCCCCCCGAACTTGTTTAAGTGTGTCATCCAGGTCCAAAACCGGGGGTTTGGCGGTGGATTTGCTACAGTAAAACATTTTTGTTCTTTTTTTTTTTTGTTTGGGTGAATCTTTGAAAAATCATAGTAAATTATAGAAAAATCATAAAATAAAAATTCAACTTTTTTTTTTTTACTCCACGTTAGTATCTATCTATATAAAAGAGCGAAGGAATTAGGTGGCATGTGTCGCGATCTCATCCGTCGGATTAGACTGATGATCCCATCTGATGGTTCACAGATATGGACCGACCTTAGGTTACATGGTGTTTCGGTCGTGACGTGAAGATGCCGCGCGGCCAACTCGCACTTAACAACCGGGCCTCCCAAACGTCGTGTAAATTCCCGAAAGGCCGTGATGCAGTCGCGTGAGCCTCCCGTTGCAGCAACTCCCTCCGGCCAGCCCCCAGCGATCGAGGACGGAAAGCAGTGCGTCATCGACGAATCGTCGGATGCCAGTACGCGGCGCGGCTGTGTTCGTCGTGACTCCGCCGGTGACTCCGACAGACCCGGGCGCGGCACGTCGAGCACGTCGTCGGAGGCGATCCTTTGCCACCGGTGCCGTAGGCTACAGCAGCATGTGAGTTCCCACGCGACACGCCTCCTCTTCGTGCCCTGCCGTTGCAGAAACTCCCCCGGCCGGCCCCAGCGATCAAAGACGGCCCCCTCCACAGCAAACCAAGAAGACGCCGCGGCCTTCGACGCCTAGAGCCAGCCAAGAAGCCAACGCCAGCGTCGTCGTCCCAGGAGAGCCCGGCGGCGGCGTCCCTCGTTGCTCTCGTGGAGGGGCACGATCGGAAACCGCCACACACCCGCCGTCCTCATCGTGATTTCTCGCGCACTGGAACATCGCTGGCGTCGCCCCCGCACAAAGCGCACCTGCGTCCGTCACTACGAGAGTACCGCCGCCTGCAGCCGACGACCTCCAGCTCCTTCTTACCGAAGACCACCACGCCTGACGCTGCCTCCAACTTACGTCAAGAATACGTACGTCTACGCTGAGAGATCGCACTGTCTCTAGGTATGCTCTCCATCCAACTTTCGGTGTTGATCTGTGACTTATTTGGATTCGAGACATGGGCAATGATTTGTAGAGTTGATTTTGAATCTCCAAGGTGTGTGGGAGGAGATCGTCATTCGTCAACATGCTCCGCAAGGATGGCACAAATCCCATCGCCGCCTTTTCCATGTTCCACAACAAGAAGGCGTCCAGCATGCCTAGAAGAACATCCGCGATGCCTTCCCTCGCACTCTACCACGGCCTCAATCTCCTCAAGAAGTTCAGGGTGTGGTCGATATGATGCTCTCTCTTTCTTTCAATCATGACAACTGATAGTCGATGACGCCACGACGGCCTCCAGTTCGACCATCTTCACTCGCATCATCAACCATCGCCATCACCATTGTTACTCTGCTGTCAACACCCGGCTTGATTAATACTCTGCATGCCATTGCCATCGCAGGCGGAGGAAGAGATTACCGAACGTACACAAGCCAGCAAGTGCCATGCATGCGCACAAAGACAGAGTACGTCCTCTGTAGCTACTGCTTTAATTTTTTTTTATATATTTGATCAATTTCAACCCATCCATTCCACCTTATGCAAGTTCGATTCTTTATAATATAATCTATCTTTATATTTATATCAAATATCAATATCAATTCAACCGATGCCATCTTGAGCTTTTCGTATTTACTTTGTCTAAATTATATAGTATAATAGACCACAATATAGATTTAGATCCTTTTGGCAATGGTCCCGGCCCATAGTAGTCAATAATGAAAGAAAAACTTGATTAGAAGCTTTAAAAATATTTTTGTGAAATAAAATCTCCTCAAATTAAAGTGTCATTTTCACATGGTCATATAATGATGGCATTCTAATATCTCTTTCTCAGGGCCTCCTTGACTCAATAATTGCTGGGACGAAGCTTTTAGTTCCAGTATGTACAGAGGAGCAACAATCACTTATTGTTCAGAAAACATATATCATAATATTTCCAATGCTCTTTCTACTACTAAATGGGAAAATGCCAGGTGCTTATATATCACATCTGCCATCAATCCTCTGGAAAGCCTATAACATTTGTCATATAAATACATTGCATCTTTATGTTTCCAAAGTTTAGATTTCACATTACTGATTTTCTAAACATATATCATAATATTTCCAATGCTCTTTCTACTAAATGGGAAAATGCCAGGTGCTTATATATCACATCTGCCATCAATACTCTGGAAAGCCTATAACATTTGTCATATAAATACATTGCATCTTTATGTTTCCAAAGTTTAGATTTCACATTACTGATTTTCTACGGTAGCTTTGTCTATCTAAAATATCCTTATCACACATAAGTGATATCAGTGTATTTCTGAAGTACTATTTACAGTGAACATGGCAAGTATTACATGGTTAAAGGCTTAACAGCTCAAGAAGGAGCACTGTTATCTCTCGATTACAGGCAGAGTTCCGAATGATTAAGGAAAACTTTGCATTCTTGCATTCTTGTTTTGAATGAACTTGTATAAATTTATTAGATTAGAAATTAACTATTTTCTACATTTTTGAAAGATAGCAAACTGGTATTATGTATATAAATATAAGTTGTGGCCTATTAAATGGAAAATAGAAAAAAAAATATGGCATATGTAGGGCTACACTTAGCTTGTTGAACTCACAAATCTATGGCCTATTACAATGAACTGATGCAGCCATGGATTTGTGACAATATATGGCCGTTGCTAAGTCTGGCAGTTTTACTATGTTTTTGTTGTTACTATGACTTCATAACAAATTCTATGGCCATATCATTAGGAGCCAGTAAAAATCATCGTAAAAATAAGGGATGTCTATGTTGAGGTAATGTGTTAGAGGCACTTGCATTTTGGATGAGAAACGGTAAGTGGACATTGTGCCAAATTTCTCATTTTTCATCGATGTTGTGTTTGTCTGCTTATATCAATCTTGGATTACAATTCTAAGCTGCTACTTCGCTAGAAGAAGCGTGAAAATTCAGTGAATGCTGTAGAAGATGAGAATTTAAATTCTTTTGATCAACGAGTTTATTTCAGACTTCATGCTTTAAACCAGGTGTCCAGGTAATTGATGTCTCTCCAGCCAAATGTTCCATACATGCTTAAAAGTTATCATGCAAAGTTGTCTCTATATGCCTTGCGCACCGTTGTTGTCACTTTTGAAGATCTATGATAACAGGCTGATATAGAATTAGTTAGGATGATTGACTAATCTTAACATTTTATATATAAGAAGAAAAAAAAAAAAACATAATAGTAATGAACTCAGCGGTTCTCCTTTTTGAAGAAAAATAAACTCTTTCATTACACACGTGCGTGGCCTTACGTGCTTTTCCACTAGTATCTACAAGTGAACATATAATATGATATGCTTTAGTACAAAATTTTTTTTGCTACGAACTTTTATCTTTTTCTTTTTTATTTATTTGGCGAATCTTTAAAAAATCATAGTGAATCATAAAAAATTATAAAATAGAAAATCCAATTATTTCAATTAATTACAGAAAGCATAGATCTAAAGCACATATAATATGATTTTATTGGACTAAAGCATATCATATTATATATGCACTGCGTAGATCTACTCATGTGGAGTCTAACAAAATTGGATTTTCTATTTTATAATTTTTCTGTGATTTACTATGATTTTTCAAAGATTCAGCCAAATAAATAAAAAAAGAAAAGGATAAAAGCTTCGTAGCAAAAAACTTTGTACTAAAGCATATCATATTATATGTTCACTTATAGATATACTAATGTGGAGTCAAAAAAAGTTAGATTTTTTATTTTATGATTTTTCTATAATTTACTATGATTTTTCAAAGATTCAACCGAAACAAAAAAAAGGAAAAGAACAAAAACTGCTTTTACTGTAGCAACCCGCGGTTACTGTAGTGAAACCGCTTGCCAAACCCGGTTTTGGACCTGGATGACACACTTAAACAAGTTCAGGGACCTGGATTCCTAGTTTCCTAAGTACATGGACTGGATGAGACTTGAGGACAAGTTCGGGGGACCTGGGATGGATTTTACTCTTAATAAAAGTGCAACTTAATTTTGGCAACGGATCATGTGCAAATCACACCTTTAGTGAAAAACCCATGTAAACCATGACAAAAAAGTCTCTAAATTCACAAACAAAAATCACACATGTAAATAATATGATGATACACAACATTGCACAATATCTTGTTCAAACTCAACTTAATTTGTGAGATATAAAAATAACCAAGTCTTGTGGGCGGCAGAAATGGTGGGACCGGGAGTGGGGATGGCTACTGGGCTATTTTTGTGGGCTCTTGTCTTCCCATGTGTGTACTGGGCTGGGCCTAGATCCTGGGCTGCAATTTAATTCGCTGGCCCAGTAACTCGCCTACCCGATTGGGCGGCCGGCGCCATCGGCAATAGCCAGTTCAAATTCCGAATCCTGCGACGACCTGCAAACAGCAAGCGTCAGGTGCGGCGGCTGCACGGGACGCGTCAGCCTCAGCGTGGCGGCACAGGGGCAGGCGCGCAGCAGCTGTGATCCAAGGCGGGCACACCAGCAACCAGGCGCCGAGATGCACAGACCAGAAAGCTAGGCAGGCCGAGCTGCGGTGGACTCCGCGCGTGGGCGCGAAACGCTCGTCGGCAGCTGCTGACGCACGGAGGAAGGGCGTTTTCCGGCTAGGCTGCAGGCACGGCCGCATGGAGGCAGGCGCTGCGGCAGGATCCATGGCCCTTGGGCGCTCATTCACTTTTGGGATGACCCCTGGTAGAGTCTCTGTGTTGTTCGATGAAATGCATCAACGTTGAGGTGAGTTGTTTAGTTTCTATTTTACTAGCTAATGTTTCATGGAGCAACATAATTTTGCATAAAAGATCAGCAATGGTACGTAATAATCTTATCGTCCATGACATTGATAGTTATATGATGCAACTCATCTCTAGTTTGACACTCCTGTCATTTTATCTCTACATAGATTAATTATTGAAAGGAGTTTATGGAAACAAATTAAGATGACCTCTTGTAATTTTATACATATATGTCTATCTAATAATGCAAATGTTATTACCAGTTAATTGACATCTGAGAAATTTGTACACTAAATATGGCCTTTTCTAGTTAGTTACTAATTTAAGCATTTAATGTTTTGTTGCTTCATCAATGGCTTTGCATTAATTTCCGCTTGAAAAAAATGTTATAATAGGTGGAAAATGTCATATTTTGTATTTTCCTGCAACATGCATATGGATGATAGTTGCTAACAGTAGAATACTGTGTGGGTAGTTTAAGTGTGTAGATGTTGCCCAGCACTGGCAAAAGCATAGCTACATGGCTTCACCACTCTTATCATCCCACAACTATTTTGTGGGGGTGGTAGGAAAGTCAAAAGGCCCGTGTCACTATTACTATGACACAAGACAAATTAAATGTAGTCTGATGGATATATATTACTATGTTACTACTGCAACTTCCAGTTTAGAGATGCCACCTGATGTTGCAATTATCAAATGAAGGAAAACACTACTGGAAAGTTGGAAACTAGCGACTAGTTAGGTGATGATGACCCATTAAAATTTCAAACATTGCAGTGCAGCTTCGGAAAACAACATTACACAAGTGGAAAGCGTCATCAAAAGGGAAATGGAAACAAACAACATAATGAAGTTTCTTATTATGCACACAGATGAGGACCAATCACAGTAGAGAGAGTAGCACACCCACAACAGACTTGCAGGCCAAATGACTACTAGTAATTGGATTAGGCCAGGACCAGGAGTCAAACCATGTTGTCTCCGTCCATGCAAATTTCGGAAGTGGATGATGTGGTGCTGGTGGTGGAGACGTTGACAATGTTGTCTTCAGCCATGCAAATCTCAGAAGTCAATGGAGCACCGGCGCCGGTGGTCTTTTTCCTACCTTCGACTTCTTGGCTTTGTGCCTCCTCCCTGTACAGCTTTCGGGTGAAGGTCTCCATCCTCATATAAAACAGCAGGAGTCAGACATAGGAGAGAAACTCGCCGCCTTCACCCAAAGCCTTGGTGTGGCATGGAGATACTCCCTGCATCTACTAGCGGAGAAACAGAGCATCTCCACCCAGGTTTTCCCACATCTTCTTCTCATCACCCTTATTGTCCAGCAGCCGTTGTGCAAGAGCCTTGGCGTCATCGATGAGTTTTTCTTTGGAACGGCCTTCCTTGTTCTTGTTTGATTTTTCTTTAGAAGACGGCAACCCCTCTTCCTGTTGAGGAGAAACTTTCTTCGTCTTGATCGGTTCCGCTTCTGCATGGTATTGATTACTCTCTGTTGCATAACCCGTTCATCCCTTTTCACATTTGGCGGCTTCCTGCCTATGGGAATGTCCATGTCCATGACGATGTGGTTGAAGCCATCGTGAAACGTCTGTGAAGAGACTCCACCTGTGATGGGCAACAGCATCTCAGGATTCCCAAACAAGAGATGCACCATGTAGTTGGACATCTCTCTGCACCGGAAGGCTTTACAGGCTGCACATTCCAAAGTCAGCTAAGACACATGTATGCTCTGAAGCTGCCAAGCTCAAGAAGAAGCAGAAATCAGTGGCTATTTGCCGAGGAGGACACTCTCATCAAAGGGCCTCTTTCTCATGGATGGAACTTTGAGATATCTGCTGCTGCAGCAGTGGCTGTTGTGGTTAAGATGAAGATGCAGCTGCCAGCGTGTGGATTTCTCCTCTGGATGGAACAAAGGGCCTCTTTCTCATGGATGGAACTTCCATGATGACTCAATCCAACATCAAACTCTCATGTCCATCCAACTCCTATATTCCACTTCTCTATAATAAAGCTAGCAACTAATCAAATTCATTTGTATTTTCTCTTGTGCTGGGGATTTCTCCTAGTTATCAAATGATGCAAAACACTAGTGCAATGCAACTTCTGAAAACAACATTACACAGAGTGGAATGCATTGCAAAAGAGGGAAACAAGTGACATAATGTAGTTTTTTTTAATTACTATTACACACAGAGTGACAGTGACACAGATGATCAGGAGCAAAAACAGTAGAGAGCAGTAGAGAGCAGCACGCTGCACGCCTTCAGATAGACTTGCAAAGTAAACACTAGTAATTCTTAAAAAGGGTCGAAATCAGATTACCCGGCGGGGATGGACGAGGTGCAGCAAAGTCAAACCATGTCTTCGCCATTCGATCTCGGAAGTCGATGGAGCAGTGCTGGCACTAGCACTGTTGGTGTAGGCCTCGGAAGCCCGATGCAGCGGTGCCACCGATGATGGAGACCCGCTCGGAAGTCGACGGAGCGATGCGGGTAACAACAGCGTCGGATGCACCTCGGGATGCAGCGGTACCACCTGTGGTGGAGGATACCCGCTCGGAAGTCGATGTTGTTGTTGGACTGACGGTGGCATTGTTCCCAGTCCCAGCAGCTTCATGGCTTGGAAGGTCCTCCCTCTGCAGCTTGTCGGTGAAGGTCTCCATCCCCATGTGGAACATCGTGAGCGGACAAAGGAGAGGAACTCTAAGGACCTAAACGGCGACCGGAGGGGGTGAATGGGAGCCTCAATTAAATTCTTTCGAATTAGATGACTTGTAGCTCTCCGACCCCTCGAGCAAAAGCACACACCACACGGTATGATCACGACCTTGGATGTAAGGTAGATGAGCTAGAGTTTGCTCTAGACTCACGGCGGATCAACCGGAAAACGAAACGAAACAAACACGCAAGAGACGGAAGAAAAACGGCCTGCTGCGGTGACCGGACTCACCGACCGGACTCAGCGGGCGAAGTCGGTCCAGCGTCCGGTCGAAGCGTCCGGTCGGATCGCCCTTGCGGACCTCTGCGCGAGCCCTTGGCCCGGCCGGACCGACCGGCTCACCTGTCGCGATGCGTCGGCCGGGCGTCCGGTCACCCCGAAGGCCAGCGGACAGCACCGAAGCGTCCGGTCAATCCAGACGTGCGTCCGGCCGTCGCGTCCGGTCACCCCGACGCTGCGCTACGAACAGCACCCGACGGCGGCGACTCACCCCAAAATCGATCCAAACTCACTCAAATCGAAACCTCGGGTCACAAGAATTGAGCCATAGCATCTAGACATGTGGGTGACCAATTCCCCCTTGGAAATTTCGAGATTGATGGAGTGAATCGAGAGAAATCGCGGATCACACGAAGAACACACCCAAAAGGTCACCTTGATCCAAAACTCACCCGATCTACGTGCTCGTGAGGAATTAGCTCAAACCCTTCGGTGGAAATGATCCTCTCATGTCCTAGCACGAATCAACGCAAGAAAAACGAGATCAAACGGTGCCAAATCGAAGAAATCGCGAAGAGAATAGGGGAGAGGATGAACTCGGGAAGAACAAGTGAAGAACTCAAAATCACAGCTCATGAACAACAAAGAACACCGATCAATCGATCCAAACGTCACCCCAGTGACAGGGCTAATCACAGCTAGCCCTTGCTCGCAAATCTTGGTACAAATCGGTGGACCTCTCTCACCTCGATCAGAACCCTAAGCGGAAAATATGAAAATGAGAGGCAAGGGAGGATGAAGGGGTATGCCTACGCTAAATAGCCCCCTATTCCCTCCGCCTAAACTACCCCCTAGGATACATGAGTCGGTTTTGTAACCCTAAGGCTATTTCCGTCGACTCACGGGTAATCTTCGATCCGACGGCCACCGCGCGCCTTCCTCACCGTAGCCTTGCCTCCACGCAAATCTCCCGATGCCGCCACGTGCCGTCCTTCCGTCCGCCGAACACCGGGGTTTTGAGGCGCAAACCCGCGAAACCAGCGCTGTGGTTTTGAGGCCCAAACCACCAAACCCGCCCGTGGTTTTGAGGCCCAACCCACGAAACCCGCGCCGATGGTTTTGAGGGCAAACCACCAAACCTCCTCGACACGTGTCACCGCCCGCCTTGACCGCCCCGAGTCGCCAAGTCATCCGAGCTCCCCGCTGCCTGCCTGCGCTTCGCCGTCTTGACCCGATCGACACGGTCACGCCCGCGTCCTCTTGCATCCGTCGATGTCCCGGATGTCGACCACCATGGCTAGCCGCCCGGCACCCCGGTCCCTCGGTCCAAGCCTCACGTCCGTCCTTCACCTCCACGGTCCGTCGGCCGCACGTCCTCCTTGGCACCTTCACCTCTCCGTCGGCTACCATCTCCGAGCTCCACACCCGCACAACACGAACCAAGAGATCGTCTTCGACACACTCCACGTGTGCCTAAGTGAACCATAGCCGAAGCGAGAAAAAGATAAAAGAAAATAGAGAAAGAATGTTGAGTGTTGACAATCACTACATCAAAACTAAACACATTTGAGATAAAACAACCATGTGTTCGCAATCTCCCCCTTGATGAGTGCATTGTCAACATTCAACACAAAGATGAAATAAGATAGAAGAAAGCACATCCGGACAAGCTAAGACAACCTAAGCGGATAGCAAACATGGAGCAAAAACTTGGTTCCCAAAGACATGGGCAAAAGGCTCGACACAACCAAGCTAAATGCAGGCTAGTCCTCAAGAAGAGGTAGAACAGGCTCAACACCACTAGCACAGCTCCAAACCAATCTCTACCAATTTCTTTCACACATCTAGCTCAAAGTGGTAAAGAGATACTCCCCACGAGTTACTCCCCCTGACTAGTGCAAACCAATTCAAGATACCAATTCACAATTTCTTTCACACATCTAGCTCAAAGTGGTAAAGAGATACCCCCCCTGGAGTTACTCCCCTTGACTAGTGCGATCACCTTGAAGATACCAATTCAAGATACCAATTCACAATTCACTTTTTGTATCTTTCTCCCCCTTGTTGGCACATGCACTAATCAAGCGATGAAAATGCATGCAAAGTGCAATGAGTGAGCTCAAGTTTATAGTCATCCAAATGAAAAGATGCTCTAGGTAGTGTCATGGCAACAAAATCAAGTGCTTAACACGGTGCTCAAACTGATCAAAAGATATGAGATATGACTTGAAAGCATTTTGATTCGATTTTAAGCATTTCGAAAAAGGTGTCCACCACAAAGAATAGCACATAGCATAAGTAAGCTGGAAATCTACCAAGTGCTACACATGTATATCAAGAGGACTACCCCAAGCAAAGTTTATCCATCATGCCAAAGAAAGAACCAACACTTGCCAACAACATTTTAAGATTATCGAGATTTAGCGGATACAAGCATTGGTCCAAAGACATGAGTGCGAGTGGTTATCCACAACCGTCTCGCCTTACTAATCAACCATGTCAAGCCTATGCATGTGAGCAATCGAAAGCTTAAGACAATGGTGCTGGGTCAAACACTACCAAGCTCGGGTTCAACTCAAGTGCAATGAGAAGTCTGTCCCAAGACTTGGATGTGGGGCGGTATGGACCCATCTCAATCTTTTCCATACACTTAGCTTAAATTTCAGATTTTAGCATATGAAAGCATGTGGTCATCTAAGCAAGTGTATAACTTCGTGAATGAGACATAGTCACCTTAGCATACATGATAAGCACAAAGGATCTCAACAACTTAAACATGCTAGGAACTATCTCAATGGTGAACATTTTGCAAGATTCATCGTTGTTAAGCAAGTTCACATGAAAAACAGCTTTGCTCATAACATATACCAATTGAGCGAGAAGGAGCACAAGCTATAAGCACCAACAAGTAATTGTTACACTAAGCGAGCATAGTCTCATTGTGATCAATATAACCAAGAAGCTCAAGATGCAAAATGTACAAATGTAAAATACAAACCTAGCACTACATCCATCAGTACATCAACTACAAAGCTACCCCTCAAAAGGGATAGCACACGCCCAACTCTCCTCGAAGTTTGGACAAAACGGGCTTGATCTAATGGCTTGGTGAAAATGTCCGCAATCTGCTTGCTCTGTGTACACATCTTTGAACATCTATATCCCCTTTCTCCTGGTGATCTCTCGAAAAGTGATACCTCACCTCTATGTGTTTGGTCCGGGAATGCAGGGTTTGGGTTTTTGGCTACACTCACGGCTCCCATGCTATCACACAACAAGGGGTACACGTGAAAACCTCAACCCAAAGTCTCTCAAAGTGGCAACCATCCACAACAAATTGAACAACAAGCGGCAGCAAAAACATACTGCTTCAACGACCGACCGACACGGGCGCTTGCGAGGCGACCAAGACACAAGAGAAGTACCAAGAAACCGACAAGTACCGGAAGTGGACTTTCTATGCATACGATCACCAAAGATAATCGAAATCGTAATAGCCAACCAGGAGAGAGTGGAAGAAGCCGAGTACCATAGGCCAAAGTCGGTAAATCGCAAGTACCGAAGATCCTCTTCACGACTGAAAGTGAGAGGTGCGCGCGAAGCCCGAAACCGTCTTGTGAGGCACACGGCAAACTGGATGTCGGGCGCGTCGCCGTCGTGTACAGCCGGCCGAACCGATCATGCTTCGTACTCCCTTTGGTCCACAGCTTCTCCATCCTTGTCTTCGTCCAGGGCCGTCGTCGTCGACATGGGCGTCGAAAGAGGCTTGGCCTCACCCATGCGAAACTTGCGGATCATGTCCTTCGTGTACTTGCCCTGGTGTACGAAAATCCCATCCTTGGTTTGCTTTGATTTGAAGTCCAAGGAAGTAGGTCAACTTCGCCCATCATGCTCATCTCGAACTCCCGCTCATAATCTACGCAAAACTTCGATACCATAGCATGTGAAGAGCCACCAAAGATGATATCATCCACATATATCTGGACTAGGAGTATGTCATTGCCCTTCCTAAGCAGAAACAAAGTCTTGTCTACAGCCCCCATCACAAAACCCTTAGCTAATAGGAAAGCTTTCAGTCGCTCATACCAGGCTCTAGGGGCTTGTTTCAGGCCGTACAAGGCCTTGTACAACTTGTACACATAGTGCAGGTGTTTAGGATGCTCAAACCCCTGGTTGCCTCACATACACCTCCTCCTCTATGAACCCATTCAGAAAGCACTCTTGACATCCATCCGGAAGAGTTTGAAACCCTTCGAGGCCGCGAAAGCAAGCAAGATCCTAATGGCTTCTATCTTGGGCTCTGAGGAGCAAAAGTTTCCTCATAGTCTATTCCCTCTTTCTGACAAAACCCCTGGGCAACTAGTCTGGCTTTGTTTCTCACAACCACCCCATCCTCACTCTGTTTGTTCTTAAACACCCACTTGGTTCCTATGGGATGACACTGAGGAGGTGGCACTAAGACCAGACTTGGTTTCTCTCAAAGTTTTGCAACTCTTCATGCATGGCATTGACCCAATCCGCATCAGATAGAGCTGTGTCAACATCTTTGGGCTCAATAGTGGAAACAAATGCAGAGTGAGCAAAGTGACACATAGCATAGGTTTTGGAACGAGTTACCCTTTGATCAAGTCCTCCGATCATGGTCTCCTGGGGGTGACGACGCTGAATGTGCTTTGGGCGCCGTGCTTGCGAAGATGTCGCCTCCCCTCGAAACGGGAACCTCCTCCGGTGCAGCCGTCTCGCCACGAGGAGGCTGCTCCCACCGGACCCCGGGAAGTAGTGGTAGTAGAGTCCGTCCGTGGGCGTCGTCGTCGTCGCGGGGGTCGGCGGGGCAGCGGTGGAGTCGCTTCCGGGATCACCCGACCAACATCTTCCCCAAGCTCCTCCTCCACAAAGATGCTCGCTCCATCTCTTCCTTTCCTGCACACTCAAACACGAGAAGAAGAACAAGGTGCGGTTTCATCGAAGGTTACCTCACACGTCTCTACAACGGTTAGTCTCAAGGTTGAGAACCCCGTAGGAGTGTGAGTGCAAGGCATAACCAAAAAGATACCATCAACGGTCGAGACTTCGAATTTGTCAAGGTTACCTTGCTTAAGAATGAAGCACCTCGCATCCAAACACACGGAAGTGACTCACCTTGGGCAGTCTCCCAAACCGCAACTCATATGATGTCTTCTTGGTGAAAGCACGGAGGAAAATGCGGTTGGAGACATGGCACGCCGTGTTGATTGCCTCGGCCCAATACTTCCTCGGAGTCTTGTGTTCATCAAGCATGGTCCTTGCCATCTCCACAAGCGTCCGGTTCTTCCGCTCAACAATCCCGTTCTGCTGTGGAACATAAGGGCTAGAGAACTGGTGCTCGACACCCAAGTTAGTGCAAAGAGACTCAAACTGAGAGTTTTTGAATTCTGTGCCATTGTCACTGCGAATCGCTCGAATGGCTGTATCTGTCAACTCAGTCCTTAGTCTCAAAATCAAATCACGAGCAAAACCAAAAGCCTCATCCTTGCCCTCCATGAAAAAGACCCAAGAGTATCTCGAAAAATCATCAACGATCACTAGACAATACCACTTCCCACCCACGACCTCACCCGAGATGGACCAAGCGTGTCCATGTGAAGAATCTCTCCGGTCTAGAGGTCATGATCTGAGTCACTGGGTGGTGGGAAGCAGATACCATCTTCCCGTGACGACAAGGGTGGCAAACCAAATCCTTCTCAAATTTGAGCTTAGGCAATCCTCGGATTAGATCCATTGAACTTAACCTCGCAAGGAGATCGAAGCTCAAATGACCTAGTCTCCTATGCCACTTCCACAAATCAGAGGAGGACCCGGCCAACAAGCAACAAGAGGTGCCAAAGCCACGAGAGAAATCAGCTCGAAAGACTTGCCCAAATGGCACGATCCAGCAAATAAGATCACCACGAGAGTCCAAAACTCGAGAACATCCAACCTTGAAACGTACCTCATACCCGTCTGCCATGAGCTGAGAAACAGACAGAAGGTTGAAGTGCAGGTTGGAGACGAGCGCCACATCCTTGAGCACAAAGTGGTCGTTGATCCTGATCGACCCTCGTGAAAGAATCTTCCCTCTGTTGCTGTCCCCGAAAGTGATGTACTCTCTTGTCTTCATGGGGGTGAGGCTGGAGAACCACTGAGAGTTTCCGGTCATGTGTCGAGAACAACCGGAGTCAATGAGCCACATGTCCTCCAGCCTTCCAGCCTGCATCAACAATAGAACATGGGATGAGCAAATGGCACAACATCAAGTTAGTAAACTTGGAAGAGTACCCGGTGTTGACCATCTTGCCCCAAATATGCATTAGGCACAACAAACATCCCACGCCCCATCTTACCAAACTTCTCACCACGCATAGCAAAGCGTGGTGCACTCCTCTTCTCAACCTCAAAACTCCCAAAGCGAGGATCTACATCCACACGCCTTGCGAACCGCGACCGCCAAACGGTCTCACAAACCGTGGCCCAAACCTCTGAGACCTCCTACCTTCAGGCCTAGCAAACTGCCTCTGAACCGACTGCACACCCCTCTCATACAAGCCAAGTGGTGGGTGGTACATGTCACGGTTCTCAAACTCCACTCTACGCTTAGCATCCCTCTTCCTTCTGAAGCAAAACTCAACCAAGTGACCATCTCTCTGGCAATACTCACAGTGATACCTCACCTCTCTCTTGGGTGGTGGTTGGTTCACTCTCTTGGGTGGATGGTTCACTCTTGTTGTGGTCTTGGCTTTAGGAAGGGTTTCCTCGGGGATCCCGGCAAGGTGTCAAGTGGGTTCTTGAGGTGGTTCGGTTTGGGAAGCCATACTTGTTTGGGAGGTGGAGTCTTGGTGGGCTCTTGAAGAATGCCATTTTGCACAATGGGTTGGGTAGGCTTAGGTGGGGTGCTCTTGGTCAACTTGGGAGTGTTTGTGGGTTTCTCACTCGGGCTCAAACCACTTCCTTGACCAACCTTTCCATAGATAACTTCACCCTTCCCACCTATAGCAAAGCCTAATCCCGATGTGTCGGTCCCCTCTTGAACCGACTCATCATCATGCCAAGCTGCGGCTCTCCACTAGACACCTCTGGGACGAGAGCGCGAAGATATGTGATTTCCTCTTCAACTCTCCCCTTGTCATGCCTGCAAGACATGAGCTCCAACTCAAAGCTTCACACTTAGCACATTTCAAAGACAAGGCTATCCGAGCTGGCCTTCTCAAGCACGGCAAGCTTGGCGGCCGACTCTGCCAACTTTCGGTTGCAAGCCGGGACATGACTTGCACGCACTCAACAACATAGGCCTAGCCTTCAGCTCAACATGCTCATCTAACAAAGCGAGAATACTTGGATGCAAAGACATGATACTAGACATATGCACGGCACAAGCATCACACTCCGTCTCATCGAAAACAAACAACCGGCTTCCTAAGCAACTCTATCTCGGTCACCGCCATCTCCCACTTCTCCTTAAACTCTTTTCTCTCCCTAACGGCACGCTTAAGCAACTTCTCTTGACAAACAAGCGCCTGCGCCCAAAGAGTCAACCTCATCGAAAGAGATTCGATTGTAGGAGGTACCTCGGAGGAAGGAGAAGAAGAGTCGTCGGCGTGTGCCTTGACGCCGCGGTCACCGCTCCATCGAGTGCCATGGTGCGTAAGCCCTCGGACTTGGAGTTGGTGAAGAAGCAAAGTCCATTGAACTTGTCCTCGACCTTGCGCTCGGACTCCTCATCGCTTGAAGAAGATTGCCCGTCCGAGGAGTCGTTGTCGAGGTCGCCGAGGGAGGCAAGGAAGGCGTGCTTGTGCTCCTTGGCACGCTTGAGGTACTTCTTCTTGATCGCCTCCTTGTCGAATCCCTTCTTGGACTTGTGCTTGCGGGAGGTGTACTCGCTTGTCGCTGCGCTTGTCGGCGGCGTACTTGCTGGAGTAGTACTTCGCCGGAGTACTTGTCCTTGCTCTTCTTGGGGCAGGGCGGCAGCGAAGTGGTCCGGATCTCCGCACTCAAGCATCCGCCCTTGGAAGCACCGCCACGCCGACGGTTCATGCGGTTGTTGTGGAACAGCGAGAATCGGTGATGACTAGTGCAAGCTCATCATCCCCAAGGCTCTCCATCTGCTCCTCCATCACGCACACCAAGGAAGACAAGGCGAAAAAGAAATGCGTGAAGGGTTAGCGAAGAACTGGAACCGCTCTTACCGAGAGGCGAGTGCAACATTCGGCGCGCAGATGGGTTCTTGAGCTTCGCCTGGATCTCGGGCCTCAATCTCGAAAGACTTGAGCTTCTTTGTAGAGCTCGCCGGGGAGTGAGGGTGTCGTAGTTGGCGGACTCCATGATCGCGGACACCTTCACATCCCACACCTTCCGATCCGGGCGTACAAGAGCCGCGCATCGCCTTCTCGTGCTTTCGTCCAACCTCTCCGAAGGCTTGTTCGCACGAAGCTTGTTGCGGATCGTCCGAAACCTAGCAAAGAGAGAATCGATGGTCTCGCCATCAAGCCTGGATGAGGTTATTGTACTCTCTCTTGTAGGTTTCGTAGAGGGCGAGCCTTGACTTGTGGGGTTCCCTCATGGTAGCTCTCTAGAGTCTTCCACACCTCTCTAGCAGTCTCACAAGTGGCTACCCTCTCAAACTCGCTATCCTTGAGGCTAGAGAACAAGACACTTCTCGCTCGGTTGTTGGCATTGTGTTGGGCTATTTGATCCTCACCCACTCGAGCGGCAAGCACTTGGTAGTTCTCGTCCTCAACGATCTCCCACACTCTCCAATCTATCCCCATGAGATGCGCTTGCATCTTAATCTTCCAATAGGGATAGTTGGTGCCATCGAACTCCGGAGGCTTGCCACCAAAGTGACCAAACCTCTCCATGTCGCCTTCTCATGGATCAAGAACCGGTTAAGGTGGATTTGATCCTTAACCTGCTTCCGATACCAATTGAAGGACCGTAAACGCGGCGACCCGGAGGGGGTGAATGGGAGCCTCAATTAAATTCTTTCGAATTAGATGACTTGTAGCTCTCCCGACCCCTCGAGCAAAAAGCACACACCACACGGTATGATCACGACCTTGGATGTAAGGTAGATGAGCTAGAGTTTGCTCTAGACTCACAAATGATCAACCGGAAAACGAACGAAACAAACACGCAAGAGACGGAAGAAAAACGGCCTGCGGTGACCGACTCACCGGCCGGACTCATCGGGCGAGTCGGTCCAGCGTCCGTCGGCCCGGCCGGTCGCCCTTGCAGACCTCTCGCGACGCCTTACCGGGCCGACCGGCCCGGCTCGGCAGCGTCGCGTCCCGGTCGGAGCGTCCGGCCACCGGCGGGGCGGACGACCCGAGCGTCCGGTCAATCCAGACGTCTTTGGCCCCGTCGTCGTCCCGTCACCCCGACGAACAACAGCAACAGCACCCCCGACGGCGGCGACTCACCCCAAAATCGATCCAAACTCACTCAAATCGAAACCTCAGGTCACAAGAATTGAGCCATAGCATCTAGACATGTGGGTGACCAATTCCCCCTTGAAATTTCGAGATTGATGGAGTGAATCGAGAGAAATCGCGGATCACACGAAGAACACACCCAAAAGGTCACCTTGATCCAAAACTCACCCGATCTACGTGCTCGTGAGGAATTAGCTCAAACCCTTCGGTGGAAATGATCCTCTCACGTCCCTAGCACGAATCAACGCAAGAAAACGAGATCAAACGGTGCCAAATCGAAGAAATCGCGAAGAGAATAGGGGGAGAGGATGAACTCGGGAAGAACAAGTGAAAGAACTCAAAATCACAGCTCATGAACAACAAAGAACACCGATCAATCGATCCAAACGTCACCCCGTGACGGGCTAATCACAACTAGCCCTTGCTCGCAAATCTTGGTACAAATCGGGTGGACCTCTCACCCTCGATCTGTAACCCTAACTGGAAAATATGAAAATGAGAGGCAAGGGAGGATGAAGGGGTATGCCTGCTCGCTAAATAGCCCCTATTCCTCCGCCTAAACTACCCCCTAGGATACATGAGTCGGTTTTGTAACCCTAAGGCTATTTCAGTCGACTCGGGTAATCTTCGATCCGACGGCCACCGCGCCTTCCTCACACCGGTGTAGCCTTGCCTCCACGCAATCTCCCGATGCCGCCACGTGCCGTCCTTCCGTCCCGCCGGACACACGGGTTTTGAGGCGCAAACCCGCGAAACCGGCGCCTGTGGTTTTGAGGCCCAAACCACCAAACCCGCCCGTGGTTTTGAGGCCCAACCCACGAAACCAGCGCCGATGGTTTTGAGGGCAAACCACCAAACCTCCTCGACACGTGTCACCGCCGTCTTGACCGCCCGAAGTCGCCAAGTCATCCGAGCTCCCCGCTCGCCTGCACGCTGCCTCTTGACCCGATCGACACGGTCTCGCCATCGTCCTCTTGCATCCGTCGATGTCCCGATGTCAGCCACCATGGCTAGCCGCCCACCCCGGTCCCCGGTCCAAGCCTCACGTCCGGCCCTTCACCTCCACGGTCCGTCGGCCCGCACGTCCTCCTTGGCACCTTCACCTCTCCGTCGGGCTACCATCTCCGAGCTCCACACCGCACAACACGAACCAAGAGATACGCCTTCGACACACTCCACGCAGTCTTGGTGAACCATAGCCGAAGCGAGAAAAGATAAAAGAAAATAGAGAAAGAATGTTGAGTGTTGACAATCACTACATCAAAACTAAACACATTTGAGATAAAACAACCATGTGTTCGCAAACTCGCCGCCTTTGCCCAAGGCCTTGGCATGGAGATACCCTCCCATCTGCCAGCGGAGTAGCAGAGCATCTCAACCCAGACGCCTTGGATCACCTCCCACATCTTCTGATCGCCTAAGTTCTGCAACTCTTGAGCTAGCTTCCAAGCCTCGTGGATGAAAGTTCCTTGTTGTGACGATGATGACGACCGTAGCTTGTTGGCAATCTTATCTGCAAGTGCTCTCTCGTCCAGACCCGGTGGTGGCTTGTCACCATTGTTCTTGAATATTTTCTCAAGCTCTTCCTGTGCTCTTGTGCAGAGATTCCGTCTGGAGCCAGGCAGCAGCATCTCAGGATTATCCAGTAAGAGGTAGGCCATGTAGTTGGACATCTGCCTGCATAGGACGGCTTTACAGTCGGTTAGTTTTTCACTACATGGAGAAGAACTAGTCCGGTTGTTTCTTTCTTCATAAATAGATCCAACTTCTCTGATGATCCAACTTGTTAGTTTTTTTATATTTTTTGGGGAATGGATCCAACTTCTTCCTTGACGCCTGAGCAGCCTCTCCAATGGTATCATGAATACAGGTGGTGGGACCTCAGCAAAGGAACATCTATGGTGTGAGGATGATGGGCTGAGGAAAAAGCGTAAACCCGTATGATGTGCGCCGTAGGAGGACACTCTCATCGAATGGCCGCTTTATGCTCGAGCCGAGGAGGTCATGGTCGTTGCCCTCGAGTGCCCAATGGCCCCGGTTATCATTGAACTTGCGGTAGCTAGCAGCGCCGTCATGCATTTTTAGATTCCATCCATCCCTCTCGAAAAATTTTCGGGCGAAATTTCCGAAATTTCGAAATATCCCGTCTACCGGTGAGGCCTCGATACTTGGTCCATGCCGCCCAAAAAATTTCGGAATTTGAAACCGACGGCGCCAAAATTTAGGCCCAATTGTTGGGAAGCCCGCCAAGGAGGTTCCAGCCGTATAAAGGCTCTTTGAAACCCTAGAGCCCACTACACTCACTCACTCCCCAACCAGCCGCCGGCTTCTAATAAAAAAAAAAACGAAGCAGAGCATGCACTGCCGCCACCGCTTGACGCCCGACGGGCGCGGACGGCAGCTCCAGCGCCCCGGCCCTGCTGGACGCAGCAGCGGCGCACCGGCGCCCCGGCCCCGGCCCCGGCCCTGCTCGACGCGGCAGCGGCGCACCGGCGTCCAGCGCGCTCACTCGACGCGGCCGCGGCGCACCGGCAGCCCGCGCTCGCTCGACGCAGGGGGCACCCCGTCCCTGCTCGTCGCCCCGCCCCGGCGCCCCGCCACCGGTCGACACGGCGTCCCCGACGCCCCGTGCCCGCTCGACGCGCCACCCTGACGCCCTGTCCTCGCTCGACGCGCCGCCCGTCCTGCTCGACGCTTTGCCCCCAGTGCCCCGTCCCTGCTCGACGCTTTGCCCCCGGGCGCCCTGTCTCTGCTCTCCGGCAGCGTTGCGCCCCGTCCAGCACTCCAACCGGTGAGAGGTGATGGAGCTCTGCTCTGTATTGTTTGTAAATTTTGATCTGCTATATGAATGAACAATAGTGACGTTTCCTAGCATGGTTTGATCTGCTATTGTTTGTAAATTTGCTCTGCTATTGTTCCGTGAGAGGTGATGGAGCTCTGCTCTGTATTGTTGGTAAATTTTGATCTGCTATATGAATGAACAATAGTGACGTTTCCTAGCATGGTTTGATCTGCTATTGTTTGTAAATTTGCTCTGCTATTGTTCATTCAATGCTATACTATGAATAGGGCCGAGGGATGTGCGGCCTAGCATGGTTTGAAGCTCCTATTAGTAGGCTGCTGATCTGCTATGCTCTACTAGTGTTCATTCTTGCCTCTCCTGCAGTGTGTGATTTTTAGTTCAATTTATTCATAGAGAGGAGGTGCATCTTTAGATATTCTTGCTTACTGTTCTTGACTTGTGTTCTATGGTTATGCTACTAGTTACCAGTACAATGGCCGGTGATGGAGCTTGTGCTTCGCTAGTGCCAAAAGGCAAGAGTGTGGCTTCAGGCAGTGGCATTATGGTTGACTTGGTTGATGGCACTAGTAGCCAAGGCAACACTGCTGGCCATAAGAGCACGACAAACGACATGAGGTGGTCTGTACAAATGGTAATGCTTCAATGTTAGATTTTTACTTAAATGATGCACATGCATGTATATTTTTCTAATCGTCTTGTATGCATGTTTATTCTTATTTTTTGTGCAGGGAAAAGGGTGAAACTATCAGGGCCCATTAATTATATATGGAGCCATGGTACAGAGTAATTAGCTGCCTTCTTTTAGCTAGCAACTCATAATTAGCGGCGGTAAAAAGTAATTAGTTGGCTTCTTTTAGCAGCAGCTAGTAACAATTTGATGCTGGTAAACATTGAGTAATTAGCTGGCTTTCTTTAGCTGCTAGTAAAAAGTAATTAGCTGGCTTCTTTTAGCAGCAGCTAGTAACAATTTGATGCTGGTAAACATTGAGTAATTAGCTGGCTTTCTTTAGCTGCTAGTAAAAAGTAATTAGCTGGCTTCTTTTAGCTGACAAGCTCTTGATAGGTCTGGTCTTGTTTGGATTCAATGAGATGGTAGTTAGCTGCTAATAATTAGTTACCTGATTCAAACAGGTCTAGCTAACTACAGTAATTTTAGGTGGATACTCAAAAGTACTTTCCATCCCAAATTATAAGTCGTTTGACTTTTTTGACAACAAGTTTGACCACTCGTCTTATTCAAAAAAATTTGTGCAAAATATCACTTCTTTTTGTTGTGGCTTTCTTTATTAATAAAAGTTCTTAAAGAATGACTTAAATTTGACTATATTTGCAAATTTTTTAAATAAGACGAACGGTCAAACTTTGGAGAAAAAAGTCAAACGACTTATAATTTGGGATGGAGGGAGTAGCTAATAACAGTTATGCAACTATTAATAGCTCAAAATGATATATTTAGCTAATAAAAAATTGTTAGATTGGCTCCGGATTGCAAAAGTACTAATCAAAAAGTATTAGCTGTCTCTTAATTACAAATTATCACTAATTATTAGTTGGAGGATCCAAACAGGTAAAAGGTAATTAGCTGGCTTCTTTTAGCAAAAAGTAATTAGCAGCTTAACAATTAGCTGCTAGTAAAGACATAATTAAACTGAATTAAACTGATATATAGTTGCTGTCCCAACTTAGCTGAATTCTAAAGACATGACTGATATATATTTGCTGTCCCAACTTAGCTGAATTTTAAAGACATAATTGATATATACTTTGCTGTCCCTTTTTAGCTGATTCTAGTCCTAGTTTTATGTATGTTTGGAACCATGGCCCTCTACTGATTCTAGTCCTAGTTTTATGTATGTTTGGAACCATGGACCTCTAATTCTAGCTGTGTTGTGGACTAGTGGCTAATGTTTTAGACGATCTTTTTTGTAATATTTGACTGTAATATTTGGGACTTGAATTATGTTGTGGACTGTGCACCTATATTATTTGAAAGTGTGTGCTGAAGGTGCTATTCATGCTCGTCACATTGAGTTGGTAGTTTTTTTGCATGTATATTTGTTTTTATCTAAAATGATATAGAATAGATGTACATGATTTTTTTGAACAAAATAAATAATTTTTTATAAATTTGGTCCGAAAGTTTTTTGTATCGCCGATAAATTTCAGGTATATCCGATATTCCTGTTTATCGGTGACCGCCGAGATTTTAAAAATACCGATACGAAAAATCTAGATCCATCCTTGAGATATTGGTGAACTAACCCTGTAATTCTGCGGGACGAGAAGCACGGCCTTTGCGCCAGTAGAGTTGTTGGTCCAGGAAGTCCTTACAGCAGCATCCAAGCAGACGACTCACAATCCGCATGATCTTGTTGTTGCTGCGGGCAGCGTATCCTATGAAGCTGCATTGACTGACAATCTCTGGCCACTCTTCCCCAGCGTCCCCTTTGAGATTTAGCTCATCAGAAAAGGAAGCAATGGAATAAAATTCTAGCGCTGCAGTACAGCAAAGTATGACGTATGTTATCTTTGTAACAACCCGTGGCGCCCGGCGATCGCCCCGACGTGAGAAGGACAGGGACACAGGAGATCGGCGAGGAAGCTGGCGAGGTTAACCCCTCTGCCTTGGCTCTGTTTCTCAATACGATAGATGATGGTCTGATTCCACACGACTCTCGGTTTAAATCCCCCGTACAGACGCTGGCCTTCGTGGGCCTACCTGACAGCGGTAGTAAAGAAAACGTAAACTACAGAATACGCTAATCAGTAAGACATGGCGCTTTCTACTCAGGTGCCTCCTTCACTCTTCAACGATCCGGCATGTCCTCGCCACCGTGCGTGACATCACCGCCGGCCGGAGATCCAGCTTGGCCCCAAGCTGGCGCCGCTGGAAACCTTGCCTTGAGCACGGTGTAGTCCTCCCACGTCGTGGCTGAGCTGGGAAGACCGCTCCATGTCACCTTGACTTGAACCACCGCGGCGGCTCCCTTCTTCAACAGGCGACGCTCTAGGATGGACAGTGGTTCGGTATGCTTGATGTCGAGGTCTTGTATCACTGGAAGCTCCGAGTACACCGGTGTATAGTTGGGATGAAATGGCTTCAACTGTGACACATGAAAAACAGGGTGAATTAAAGAATGAGCTGGCAGTTCCAGTTTATAAGCAGCAGCTCCAATCTTCTTGATCACTCTGAATGGCCCAAAGTATTTGTAAGCGAGCTTGGGAAAAGGACGGTGTGCTACTGATGATTGGGTGTAGGGTTGAAGTTTGAGCAGCACAGAGTCTCCCACTTCAAATTGGCGATCCACTCTGTTTCTGTCGGCCATGATTTTCATTCTGTTCTGAGCCTTGGCTAAGTTTTCCTTCAATGACTCCAAGTGGGCAGCTCGGTGGTCCACCATCTCAGCAACTGTTGTTGTGGTGGACTCAGGGACTGTTGGTGCTAGTCCCAGATTTGGTTCATATCCATACAAAGGCTTTGAATGGGGAACAACCCAAAGAAGAGTGATAATTGGCATTGTACCACAACTCAGCTAAGCTTAGCCATGATTTCCATTCCTTTGGAGAATCTTTCACTGAACATCTGAGAAACATTTCTAAACATTGATTCACACGTTCTGTCTGACCATCTGTTTGAGGATGATAAGATGTGGAGAGCAGCAAATCCACCTTATAGATACTGAACAATGCTTTCCAGAAATTGCTGATGAACACTGCATCCCCTCGCCGCTGACTACTCATAAGGTGCCATGTAGCTTGACCACATTGTCCATGAAAGTGTGGGCAATATCAGTAGCAGTGTATGGGTGTTTGATGGGGATGAAATGACTGTATTTGGTGAGTCTATCAACCACCACCAAAATAGCCTTGTGACCATCTGACTGGGGAAGGCCTTCAATGAAGTCCATGGATATGTCTTTCCATATTTCCTCTGGAATTGGCAATGGTTGCGTAAGACTGCAGATGTTGAGGTCGTGGCTTAGCATGTTGGCACACCTCACACTTGCCTAATATAATCGGCTACATCATTCTTCATTCCTCTCCAATAGAAATGTTGCTTTAACTTGTACACCGTTGTCGCATGCCTGAATGACCTCCTAATGGACTAGAGTGCATAGCAGCAATGAGTCTTGTCTGCAAGGCTGAATTATGAGCAATCCAGATAGCCCCTTTGAATTTAATGATGCCTTTGTCCAGAGAAAAACCAGCTTCATCAGGACTCTTGACAGCCAATTTCTGGAGTAATTGTTGAGCAGCTTTATCAGTTACATAGGAGTTTTGAACCTCTGTAATCCATCCCCGGCCGCACTACGCGTATTACCACGGCTGAATTGTCAACAGGTGACCCACTCTAGACAGGGCATCAGCTACAATATTTTCCTTGCCTTGTCTGTATTGGATCTTGAAATTCAGACCCATCAACTTGGCCATGGCCTTCTTCTGGAGCTCTGAATGAAGATGTTGCTCATTCAAATAAGCTAGTGGTTTATGGTCAGTAAGAATGGTGAACTCATGCCTTTGCAAATAGTGCCTCCACTTATCCACAGCCATTATCAAAGCCAAAAATTCCTTCTCATAAATTGAGTATTTCTTGTGAGTCTCACTAAGGCCCTTGCTGAGAAAAGCAATAGGTTGGCCCTGTTGCATCAAAACTGCCCCAATACCATCTTGACAAGCATCCGTCTCAACAAAGAAGGAACCGCTCAAAAATCTGGAAGTCTGAGCACTGGAGTCTTAGTCATGGCCAACTTGAGATGCTCAAAGGCTGTTTGTGCTGCTGCAGTCCACACAAATGATTTTGCTCTCAGCAAGTTAGTCATTGGTTTTGCAATTAAGCCATAATTCTGCACAAATTTTCTATAATATCCACTCAGGCCTAGGAAGCTTCTCAACTCAGTAAAACTAGTGGGAACTGGCCACTCCAACATAGCTGAGATCTTATGAGGATCAGTGGCAACTCCATCTGCTGAGATAATATGACCCAAATATTCCATACTGGACTGGGCAAAAGAACACTTGGAGTTTTTGAGATAGAACTGGTGTTTCCTGAGAGCAGCTAGTACTGCTGAGATATGAATCGATGTTCCCGCAAACCGTGGCTGTAGATTAAGATGTCATCTAAGAAAACCAAGACAAACTTCCTTAAAAATGGCTGTAGAATATCATTCATCACACACTGAAATGTGGCTGGGGCATTGGTCAGCCCAAATGGCATGACCTTGAACTGATAATGTCCCTGGTGAGTTTTAAAGGCAGTTTTTGGTTCATCCTTAGGCCTCATCCTGATCTGATGGTACCCACTTCTAAGATCCAACTTGGTGAACACTTTAGCTCCATGGAGTTCTTCTAGAATTTCCTCAATGACTGGCATGGGAAACCTATTTTTAATGGTGAGATTGTTCAATCTTCTGTAATCCACACAGAATCTCCAGCTACCATCTTTCTTCTTCACCAAGAAGACCGGGATGCAAATGGACCGTGACTATGAGTAATTAGTCCAGCCCGCAATAACTGCTTGACTTGTGTTTCAATTTCTGTCTTATGTTCAGGGGAGTAGTGGTAAGGCCTACAATTGATTGGTATAGCTCCAGGTAGCAAGGGCACAGCATGGTCATATGTCCTGGTTGGGGGCAAAGTTTGAGGATCATTGAAGACATCCTTGTATTGTTGTAATAATTGGGTAAGCTCCTAGGGTGGGAGTTCTGACTTCCCTGGCAGTGAAGTACTATCCCCAATAGGATCCACTATGGCAAAAGCCCAGATATCATTGCTCTTTGTAGAATTCAACACTTTTTGGGCAGATATGGACTGTAAGTGTAGTTGATGTGGATGTAGACCTTGCAACTTAATTCTTCGGCCCTCATCTGTAAACTCCATAGTCCTCTTGTCCCAATCACAATCCATTGGGCTGTGCTTGGTTAACCAATCAAATCCTAGGATAGCATCATAGGGTGACATGTCCAGGACAATCATGTCAGTAGCTATACCATGTCCCTGAGAGTACCACTGCAGTTTGGGAACCATGCAATCAGTGACCATATACTGATCATTTGCCAACTTCACTTTTCTTCTAGGACAAGGTACTGTAGTGAGCCCTGCCAGTTTGACAAACTGTGCACTGACAAAACTGTGTGAGCTGCCACTGTCCACCAGCATGAGCATTACCTTGTCTCCCACCCTAGTCTTAAGCTTCATACACTGATATGGGTCTGTACTAGTAATTGCATTAACAGACAAGTGGCCCAATTCCTCTGCTACTGCATCCTCAATCTCCAGACTGTTTAGAGTATCCTCAGATAATTCTCTGTCCAAGTCATTGACCATCATAGCATTTGCTTGAGGCTTAACCTTCTTTGCACAAACCTCATTATGTCCTGGTTCATACTTCTCCCCACAAGAATAACACAAACCATTTTGCCTTCTGTAATCTCGTAGCTGCCTGTCCCTCCAATTTGTTTGTGGTGGCTGATAAAACTTGCCATCTGGCTTTTGCTGATGTGGTTTAGGAAAGCCCGATCCTTTGTTGTACTTAGATTTGGTTCTCGGCCCACAATCTTTTGCTGGATTCTCGCAATGATAGCAGCTTGATCTACGCTTTGGGTACTTGTGGCTCCACCATACTCCTGATCTCCTCCTTAAGTCCATTGACATAATGTGTAACAAAGAAAAGCTCATCATGAATGCCACTATGCATGGTCACATCAAACTGTAGGGCTTGAAATTGAGTAGTGTACTCCTCTACAATGCCCAGCTTGTTTCATAGAAATGATGTCGGGCCATGGACCTTCTATAATCATCAGCACCAAACTTCTGAATCACCGCCATGCAAAATTGTATCCAAATTTAATTTCGATGGTTTTGCTTAAAAGCCAACCACCACTTGGCAAAGATTACTGCACATGTGCATTGATGCAGATTTGACCCACAAAGTGTTTCGTGGGGAGATTGTACACAAAATAAATAATCCTTGCAGTTCTCTATCCATACCTTTGGATCAGTGCCTTCAAAGAAGGGAAAATTCAGCTTAGGCATAGCATGTCTTGGTAGAAAATCATCCTCGGCTTCAGGTTCGTACTTGCGGTGGCCTCGATGAGCTCTTGAAGGACCACCTCTATCTGTATCTCTGTTAGCAAAGATGTTTTCCTCAGGATCTCCCCTTAAGATATCACCGCCGTAATGCAGCTATTCGCTCACACGCCAATATGACCTTGGGCTTCAAACCGTCGCAGAGTCGTTAGCCACAGCTTGGCCATTTGCCTGAACCTGCCGAGCAATAAACTGCTGTTCCCTCGTTGCTTGCTCAACCTTAGCAAAGGGTATTGGGCCAATCGTTGTTGCAAATTTCTGTCGCGTGACTCCCATGTTTGAGATCTGAGCAAACATGAGTGTAAAATTCTCTTCCAGCTTGTCCCACTTTGCAGCTTCTTCCTCCTCCGTGTTCCTCGACATTTGCTCCAAAATGAATGAGTCTGCGGAGATGGTCTTGACGGAGCCGTGATCAGACTGGTAACACCGAACCCAATTGGAGCAACACTTGGGGATCACGATACGGCTAAGGAATTTTACACGAGAACCAGTCCCCGCAACCCTCACCGCCAGATCTGTACCCACACACTGAACTCGTAGTCGACTGGGATCACTCGGCGGCTCGAATTTCACGCGGCGCACTGCCATACACAACCTTTGCCGGAGACCAACCAGTGGACTTGAACACGAACTGGACGACCCCCGCGAGCCGAGGCGTGTTCGGTGGTCGGATTTACGGTAATCTTCAGCTAGATGTGCGCGGATTACTCAGACCGCACGTCCCGCCGAAGTAGACCCTACCGGAGCCGTTTGGAAACACGCGCTACGGACACACCGCCGACGAACGAGATGAACGCCGAAGCAGACACGGGATCGAACACCTGGTGTGCGTACCTCACAACACCACCGAAATCCAATCGCAAATACGCATCGAGGACGGGCACGCGAGAAGACGGCGAACGCGCGATGGAGGTGGGCGGAAGGGCGAGATGGCAGATCATTCACCGACGGTAGAGGCCGAAGCCGATAGTTGGCGACGAGGAAGCTCGGAGAGCGCCGCCCGAACGCCGAGGAAAGACCGTCTCTGATACCACTGTAACAACCCGTGGCCGCCGGCGATCGCCGTCGACGTGAGAAGGACAGGGACACAGGAGATCGGCGAGGAAGCCGGCGAGGTTAACCCCTCCCGCTTTGGCTCGTTTCTCAATACGATAGATGATGGTCTGATTCCACACGACTCTCGGTTTAAATCCCCCGTACAGACGCTGGCCTTCGTGGGCCCACCTGACAGCGGTAGTAAAGAAAACGTAAACTACAGAATACGCTAATCAGTAAGACATGGCGCTTTCTGCTCAGGTGCCTCCTTCACTCTTCTGCTGTGACGACCGGCATGTCCTCGCCACCGTGCGTGACAATCTTGACATCAATATCGCTGTAAGCTTCTCTGTGGCTGTGCTGGAAGAGGCCGATGGCTGCCAATGGTAGAAACATACGTGACGCTTGTATCGGTGCGGAGAAAGAGGATTTCACCCCTATGCCAGATCCTTGATCCAAATTCACTGTCTTGAGTTTAGTGTAGAGAAGAAGGAACGCAGTAGCTAGCCCTTGTCGCACGGAGCCATATGCTCTGTCTTCCGTGAGCCCGCAGAAATGCTTAAGGATTCTAAGCCGACTAGAATATGGAGACGAAAGGTCAACAAATAACTTAGACGACTCATTGTGCCCTTTTACCTTGATACATTTCTTCTATCCTTTGTGCTCTCGCTCGTCTTTCTGCTTCTGTCTCAAGATTGCACCATTCAAGCATTGCTTGTCTCCACCCTGCTGCCGCTTGTCTCAACCCTGCTTCCGCTCGTCTCCACCTTGCTACCGCTCGTCTTACTGATCTGAGTATGCCTGTGCCTGCGCCTGTTATATATTCGAAAAATAAATACATACTATAGTTTACAGAATTAGAGATGAAATTAAAGTACGTACATTACATATATATACATACAAACATACTCTAAGTACAGATTGATTGATAATATAAATAGCTAGCTAGCTTACCGGCGGGCTCTGCCTCCACCATGTCGTTGAGGCAATACTCTTTGTTCGTTTCAGCATCTTCCGTTTGTTCTCCGGCGGCAATACTCTTTGCTCGTTTCACGTACCCCTCCAGCAGATACATCTCCGCTTCCTTTTGCTTTACAACAGTAGGTGAGCTGACGAGGCTGTAAATGCTCGCTCTCTTGAGAGCCCATTGTTTTTGGAAGCATTTGAGAACCCCAGGAACGAACAACACGATTGCTGCCTGTAGCAGCCTCTTGTCGCCGCCTGGTGGCCACGTTTTGCAGAAAACATAGATGGCAACGGTGACCTGAGAAACCGCAGTGACCAGCTGCCGGCTCCACAGCTCGTTGTCTTTGATGTTGTAAGCGGTGATGCCATCATGCCCGCCAAGGTGAAGTAGGAGGATGGGTGCCCAAACTACCTCCAGCATGCTGCTGCTTATGCCTCGTCCACCATCTTCACCCGACGCCTGCTTGTGGAGATTGAAGAGCGTGGCAAGGGCGTATATCGCCACAGCATCGCCGGCAAGGTATGCCAGCCACAATGTGAATCTCAACCACCCAGGAATGTAGTACCTACGCAAGAAGGAAAAGATGAAGAGAAGGAATTGGACAGCCAGGCTGGTGAGGACGAGGACACGCAGCTGCCACTCCTCCCACCAGTCCACAGCACCTGTGAGACCCCCATGCTTCTTTTTTCCCTCGCAAACAAGCACGCAGGACACCAAACTAGTGAGAAACCCGGGATGGAGGTAGGTGATGAGGTGGTGATTCAGTTCAGGCTCACCCGGCCGTCTACTATAACGCTATGCTACATGCATGTATACTCCTTTTTGCAAAAGATCCAGCGTTGCCGCCGTCGATGTGCTGTGCCGGTCGCGTACCCCTTTTTCTAATATGAATCATGGAGTATGTTACTCCAGCAGGAGCAGGTTGCATAAATCATATTTTTTCTTGACTGACTTGCTCAAACTTCGTGGAGAGGTCTTCCTCAATGTATTATTCGTGGAGTTGATCTGAAGCCGTCGCAATCAGAAACAGGCTGGCACTCCCATTGTATCCGCGCGCTCGTGGTAGAGAGGAGAGGCAAAAGATGAGGCATCATCGTCAATCAAAATCAAATTAAATGATTCAAAAACTGTGGCGCGCACACACACAGACACAGTGGCAGAACGAAACCGCAAAATCGCGTTTCTCCGGGATTGGTTGGTGACTTGGTGGCGTCCTTTGCCAGCAGCTGGACAAACCAACGCGTCCTTCTGCCGATGGCACGGAGTCTCGTGCGACCGGCGGCGCCAGCATGTCACGGCTTTGTCGCTGCCAGATATTGTGCTCCAAGGAGAGCTCAGCCCACACCTCGGTAATCTTTCGTTCCTTTCCTTGCTAAATCTCGCAAACACCAGCCTCGCTGGCTCTATCCCGGCCGAGCTTGGCAGGCTACGTCAGCTTAAGCTTCTCTCTTTAGTGAAAATAGTCTCTCAGGCCCCATTCCTTGTACCATTGGAAACCTAACCAGACTCGAGGAACTTTATTTAAGTTACAACAGCTTGTCAGGGGAGATCCTGCAAGGACTACTGCAGAATACCCCCAACCTCGAGATGTTTGCTCTTGCTAAGAATGAGTTAACTGGCCATATACCACCATACTTATTCAATAAGACGCAATCCCTGAGGCAGATCAGCTTGAGAAATAATAGCTTATCAGGTCCTGTACCACACGGCATGGGTTCCTTGTCCATGTTGGAATCCTTGCACCTGCAATTCAATAACCTGTCCGGTACAATACCTCCAACCATCTTCAACATGTCAAGGATGCAGCGGCTTTTATCGCACACAACAAATTTATGGTCCAATTCCTAGCAATAAAAGTTTTAGCCTTCCTCTGCTACAGGTTTTCTATCGGACGGAACAACTTTGTGGGTCCGATTCCATCTGGTCTTGCATCATGCAGATACTTGGACACTCTTGCTCTGCAGGTAAATTATTTTGTGGATGTCCTTCCAACATGGCTCGCTCAACTTCAACGTCTCACCATACTTGCCTTGGGAGGAAATAACCTCGTTGGCGCTATCCCAGCTGTTCTTAGCAATCTCACCCATCTTACTGGACTGGATCTGGGAATAAATCAGCTAACAGGTCCGGTTCCAAGTTTTCTTGGGAATTTCTCGAATTAACGGTGCTAATTCTGGAGGATAATCAATTCTCTGGCTCAGTACCACCAACACTTGGGAACGCCCCACGTCTGAACTTGCTTGAACTTGAATCCAATAATTTGATGGGAATCTTAACTTCTTGACCTCCCTTTCCAATTGTAGGGACCTCCAGGTCATTCGACTGTCTAATAATTTTTTTCATAGGGGGCCTCCCAGATCATACCGAAACCTGTCAAAAGAGTTAATTTGGTTTGCTGCAGATAACAACAAGTTGACAGGTAGGATTCCATCAACACTGCCAAATCTAAGCAATCTTGAAAGGATAGATCTTTCTAGCAACCTATTCATGGGGAAATCCTTGAGCCTGTCACTGCGATGCAACATCTCATTTTGCTTGACTTATCCAACAACGGGCTTGTCAGGTCCTATACCAACAAAAAATTTCTATGCTTAGGAGCTTGGAACGGCTATATCTTCAAGGAAACAAATTCTTTGGTTGTATACCCAAAAACATCGAAACCTTAGTAGGCTAGAATATATTAGCATATCTAGTAACAAGTTAAACTCAACAATACCAGCAAGCTTCTTCCACCTAGATAAACTTATCGCTTTTAGATCTTTCAAACAATCTCTTTATTGGTTCCCTACCGAATGAAGTTGATGGGCTAAAACAAGTGTATTCCATTGACCTCTCTACCAACTTTTTTCATGGAACCATCCCAGCATCATTTGGACAAATTATCATGCTCAACTTGCTAAATCTATCACATAACTCATTTGATGGACAAATCCCTGATTCTTTTCAAAAGCTTACTAGCTTAACATGTCTGGATCTCTCCTTTAATAATATCTCTGGTACCATTCCCATGTTCCTTGCTAATTTCACAGACTTGACAACCTTGAATCTCTCCTTCAATAAACTAGAAGGGAAAATACCAGAGGAGGTGTTTTTTCAAACATCATGCCAAAATCTTTGATTGGGAATGCTGGCCTATGTGGGTCTCCCCATCTTGGATTTTCTCCATGTCTTGAGGACTCTCACTTGAATAAAAGGGGCCTACTAATTTTAGTTCTTCCAGTTGTCACTGTTGCATTTGCCTCTATTCTTGTTTGTGGTGTCTACCTAATGATCAGAAGGAAAGCTAAGGCCAAGGGTGATGATGAAACTTCTGTCATTGATCCAGCAAATACTGTAGGACAGAGATTGTTCTCCTACCGTGAGCTCATTTTGGCCACTGATAACTTTAGTGACAACAACCTTCTGGGAACTGGAAGTTTCGCAAAAAGTTTTCAAAGGCAAATTGAGTAACGGTTTGGTTGTAGCAATAAAAGTTCTAGATATGCGACTAGAACAGGCCATTAGAAGCTTTGATGCCGAGTGCCATGTGCTTTGCATGGCTCGCACCGCAACCTGATAAGGATACTAAGCACATGCTCCAACCTGACTTCAGAGCACTCGTGCTCCCGTACATGCCAAACGGTAGATTAGATAAGCTCCTGCACTCTCAAGGCACAAGTAGCTTGGGATTTCTTAAGAGGCTGGAGATCATGCTAGACGTGGCAATGGCGATGGAGTATCTGCACCATCAGCATTTTCAGGTTGTTCTGCACTGTGACTTGAAGCCTAGCAACGTGTTATTTGACAACGACATGACAGCACATGTGGCAGACTTTGGCATCGCAAAATTGCTATTGGGTGGCGATAGGTCCATGATCACTGCTAGTATGCCTGGAACACTTGGGTACATGGCACCAGGTACTAATACTATCACCAGCTTGTATACTATAGCTATTCCCGTGAGTTGTGTATATCATCATTGTACTTCCTTCTGATTAATCAATTGTTCTAATATTTCCTTTTTCTGAATTGTTGAGCAGAGTATGGATCCTTTGGCAAGGCATCACGCAAGAGCGATGTGTTCAGCTTTGGAATCATGCTTCTTGAAGTATTCACCGAAAGAGACCCAGCGATCCCATGTTCATAGGAGATTTAAGTATCAGGCAGTGGGTTTATCAAGCATTCCCATCACAGATTGTCCATGTTCTGGACGATAAGCTCCTGCAAGGTTCTTCCTCTGCTGACTGCATTTTGAAGCCCTTACTGCCACGAATATTTGAACTGGGTTTGCTCTGCTCAAGTGATGCACCTCACCAAGATTATCGATGAGCGATGTTGTAGTGGCACTCAAGAAAGTAAAGAAGGATTACACCAAATCGATGTCAGCGACAAGGCCTGAAGCTGCCCAGTGATCTCCCTTATTTTGTATCTCTCTGTTCTGTTCTTTCCTTCTGCTCTAGCAGAACAGCAACAGCTGCAGCAAACTCTTGCTGTATTTTGCCCAAATTTTCATTAGTCCAATACCGTGTCTGTGTCCTGTTATGATTTCTCTTAATACTTTTGTTGAGTTAGAGAGAGAAGTTTGTGTACTGGGAAAAACGGAGATTTAGTCGTTGTTCTCTGTAGCTGAAACCGTGGGGCAAGGTTGAGTTAGAGAGAGAGGTTTGTGTACTGAAGAATCTCTCTGGCATCTTTTCTTTGACTGCCCTCTTGCTATGGCCTGTTGGAATCTTTTGGGTCTTCTTGTGCCTTCTCGTTCGAACACTGTAGAAATCTTTGAAGTTTTCAAAATTTAGCTCCATTTGCATTTCTTCATGGAGATTATTATAACTATGTGCTGGTCCATCTGGATGCTTCTCGCAATGATGTTATCTTCAAAGAAATTCCAGCCTTTGTCAGGCGGTGCAAGGATATCTTCGGACTGAATTTGCTCCCGTTATCCTACTAGCAAAAAATCTTACTTTCCATTAGTGAAACAATGGAACGAAGCCTTTGTGTAATTCTTTTAATTTTCTTTGTAACCTTTTTGTTTCTTGAGTCAGTTTGTAAGGAACCTGTTCTTTTTAAGGTCAATCTCAATGGAGAGTTTCACCTCCCGGTTTACAAGATGTGAAACTTTGGCATGAAATAGGTGTCTCCCTCAATGCACAGTTTCATTGCACAATTTCATAGGCTCATGGGTCCCACAACCTCTCTCGCATTACATGGTTTAATTGCTACGCTATTTATGTCTCAATGGGGGTTTCACACCGCTTTCCAACGCATGTGAAATAAGGCCTAAAAGGTTTCACCATGGTGAAACTTTTTCCTTCTCTCCCTAGGAGTTTCATGCAAAAAGTGAAGTTTTGCTGATGTGGCGCTGTATTTAATGTGCATGAAATACTCATGAAACTCCTATTGAGACTGGCCTAAGTACAATAAATGCAGAGCACTTTGCTCCTTCTATTCCCCTAAAAAATCCAAGAAGTACCGATTGCTAGTATAGTTGTACATTTGGCCCGCGGCCCGTCCGAAGCCACGGTCCGTCCGGGATGAGTGGACCACGGACGGCACGGCCCGATGGCGGACCGGGCCATGGGCCGCTGGCTCGCCCGTGGCACGGACTGGTTCGCCCGGTGAATGACGCCGCCCGCTGAATGACGCGCCCGGTCTTTGGGCCTCGGTGATAAAATCAATTTTAGCAGCCCAGCAGTATCATCAACCCACCAGAGACAATGGCCCAATGCTCCCTCCTAACCCTACTGGCCTACTCCACCTGTCCACCCCCACGTGAGCTCGGCACATGCGCGGGCGGGCGCGCCTCCTCCCCGATCTCGTGAACGAGGCCGACGTCGCGATCGCGGTGCTCCCTGGAGCACGCCCCGCCACCAGGATCCCCGCAGCACACCACGACCTCGCACCGCGGAAGTGCTCCCCTGCAGCACGCTCCCACCGCTGATCCCTGCAGCACACACCACGACCTCACAAGTGCTCCCCTGCAGCATGCCCCCGCCGTCGCGAAGTGAGGAACCGGGCGTGGGCCTCGCAAGCGCCATCCAAATGCCGGCGACGACGCCTCTTCGAGGTCCGCGGCGCCGGGCGACGCTGGACCACACGGCGGGCAACGGGCGTTCATCGGGGAAGAAGGTGAGCACGCCGACGCCGGCGCCGACATCGGGCACGGGCGCGAGGTCGCGCGTGCACCTCGACGCTGAGTCCAGGGCGAGGACGCCGGCGGTAGCAGCCGGGGCGGGCATCGCCAGGCCTCGGGTCGCCCGACAGCCCCCACGTTGCCGCAGCCGTGGGCGGCGCGGCACGAGCACGCCACCAGCCCAGCCCGGCCGCACGGGCGAGCGACGGCGTGCCATGCAGGCACGGCACGAACGGGCCGCGGGCCGGGCTGGCATGGCCCGCTGTACATCTATAATTGCTAGTACTTCGGTTTTATGAAAAAGAACTTGTTTTCTGTTCTGTAACACCTTTTGTCATTCTTTGTTGGGGATTTGGACCGTCCTATTACTAAAAAGTAGGGAAGAAAACACTGTCCGTAGGCATGTTGTAGCAGAGAGAAACTCCCACGGCAGCACTGGCATAGAAGGTCCAAATCAAATCACCAACAACGATGTGCCGCTCACCCACCGTTGAGTTTGGGATAAGAAGTGTTTAGTCACTCTTTTGCATGCTCGTATGAGTTAGAGCAGGTGTCTAGTATGGTGTAGAGTTTAATCTAAAAACCCGCACCCTGCGCCCGGCGAGGCGAGTGAGCGCGCACATGTGGAGTTCCCTTTCTCCTTCTCACACTAGAGTTCAAAAAATTAGAACAACTTCCATACTTAAGTTGTGGTGTAAGTGGTAGTGCTCTACTGCCTGTAACCGGAAGGTCTCGGGTTCAAGCTCCAGCCTCCGCATATTGCACATGGTGCGGGTAAGGCTTGACGCTAAAATACCCTTCCCTAGACCCTGCGCAATGTGGGAGCCTACGGCACTGGGTACGCCCCTCTCCACCTTCAACTAGACTAAGGAATTTTAGGATTGTTATTGGGCCAAGCTCATTACACATATAAATTACAACAAAACTTTCCGCCGTCAGGGATGAGCCGTACGTCGGGGACAGACTGCTAGGAGAACCGGCTGTGCCACGGACTATTCATCCCTGATGGTTATCCCTGATGGTTACTGAAAGACGTTAAACAAAGTCTCCATAATGATCAATATAGGAATGCTAGTATTATTGTGGCAAGCATCGGTTCTGATATTGAAAAACAAGTATGTGGTGTGGTGTGCAGTGGTGCCTGCACGTACACGACACGTTTCGTTTGTGACAGCGTTCAATACCGTTTGGTCTGCTTGTACTGGGACTATTCTTGGTCAAAGTAATTTGAGTAGCTAGGACCGGACCCGGTTGCGCTGTTATGATCACGACTTGAGACACATGTGATGTATACCGATATCGGTGAAAAACGGAAAAAATGGGCAACTGAGCAATCGCTTGACCTATGCCGGTCTCCGCTCCACTAGATGCCATCATGTCCCTCAAATTCTATACTCCCTTCGGGCTGGTATTAGAAGTCGTTTTGGACAAGGTTTTGGTCAAACATTGAGAATATAAATCATCAATAACTTTTAAGTTGTTGAGTTTGTAAATGTGGAAATTATATGAATAGATTTGTCTTAAAAATATTTTGATAAAAGTATACATATGTCACATTTCTATAAATATTTTTATGATAACAAGAGGTCAAAGTTGTGTTTTGGAGACCATGTCGCTATCCTAAACGACTTCTAATACTAGCCCGGAGGGAGTAAACTGGTCTTTCCAAAGGGAGCTGACGTTGCCCAGTTGCCGTGTCTCCGAGTTACAATAATCTTCAAATCTGCAACGGGTTCTTGCTTAGCGTTGGTGTTGCTCATTCAATTCTGATACGGTTCGAAATGAAACCCTCCAGTCCAGGCCAAAAGCGATAACGAATTTTCTTCTGCGTTCAGCTTCGGACACTGCATTGCACTACCGCACAGGATCATCGCCTGATGGACTGGTAGATGGCCCTGACGTTCGTGCATGTTTGTTGAAGAGTACTCGTCGTTCAACGAGCACTTGGTGTCAGGTTTCAGGAGAACACACCAAGCTGTATAGTTTTTTTTTTCCCCTTGTCTCCTATCACTGTTCACTGCACGGGAAAAAACCGATAGCCGTTCCGTTTTGACTAAGCGTCGAAACACAGCTTCGTCTACTTGTACAGGGTAATAAATTAGTAGTTTGAGCTTAACCCGGCTGCGGTCTCCCCCACCTCACTAGCTACGTACTGGAAGCAGCGCAGCAGCCATGGCTCGTCTAGCACTTGGCATGCGTCTTCTTCCCTGCAGCTTTCAGTTTCTGCACCTCCTCATCCTCGTCCGTCTCCTATCATCTTGCTCTAGGGCCGGCGGCGCAGCTGTTGATCACTCTAGCTTCATCTACGATGGTTTCTCTGGTGACAACCTGAACCTGACCATGGATGGCCAAGCTTCGGTCGTTGATGGCCTCTTGAGGCTAACCAACGACGTTACCAGTTCCTCTAAAGGTCACGGTTTCTACCCCTACCCTCTCAATTTCACAGATGTTTCAAATGGCCCCTCACTAGCATCTTTCTCCACAACATTTATCTTCTCCATCATGGGGCCTTACACTGGCTTGAGTAACAACGGTCTTGCATTTGTGCTTCGTTCCACCAAAGATTTCTCTGACGCTGCGGGTTCCCAGTTTCTTGGCCTTCTCAATTTCACGAATGATGGCAGCGCAACGAATCATCTCCTTGCTATCGAGCTTGATACCGTGCAGAACATTGAGTTCCAAGACATTGACGACAACCACATAGGGATTGACATAAACGGCCTGGTTTCAGTTGCATCCAGAACTGCAGGTTACTACACCTCTGATGGTGGGTATCTTCCCTTGAGCCTCAACAGTGGACAGCCGATGCAGGTGTGGGTGGACTACGACAGCAAGCAGAGCATGCTAAATGTCACAATAGCGCCTTGCTGCCTGTCGTCCAAACCCAGCAGCAGGCCACTGCTATCAACCGTATGTAATTTATCAGCGGTTTTGCCAGCCACTTCAGTGTTTGTCGGATTTTCCTCAGCGTCCGGCCCAATTCTTAGCAGGCATTATATTCTGGGTTGGAGCTTCAAGGTGAATGGAGAAGCAGCAGCGCTAAACTACTCAGCGCTATCTTTGAAGACTATCCAAGATCTTGCAGCACAAATTGGAGCTCCTCCAAGCACGCGCATCAAGAGGATAATATTATGTGCAGCCCTTGTATCAACTCTTGGAGTTGCCATAGTGGTTTCTGCTACTATTTTCAAGATCCATAGGAAGAGGCGGTTAGAAGCAAGAAGAAATGAAACAGAGTGGGAGAGGGAGTATGGGCCTCCATCCTTCACCTACAAAGATTTGTTGGCTGCCACTGGTGGATTTAAGGACAAGATGCTTCTGGGTAAAGGAGGCTTTGGGAGTGTCTTCAAAGGACTACTTCCTCACTCCAAGCAAACGGTTGCCATTAAGCGCATATCGCCAGAGTCCAAGCAAGGGATGAAGGAGTTCATGGCCGAGATCATCATTCTTGGTCGTCTCCGTCACCGCAATCTTGTTCAGCTGCTTGGGTATTGTCGGCACAAGCAACAGCTCCTTTTGGTGTACGACTACATGACCAATGGAAGCCTTGACTTTCACTTACATACAGAAGATCATACCCGTTCCAATCTGTGTTGGGCTCAAAGGTTCCACATCCTCAAATGTGTTGCATCTGGTGTCTTCTACCTTCATGAGGAGTGTGAGCAGGTTGTCATTCACAGGGACATCAAGACCAGCAATATCCTTCTCGACAACGAGATGAATGCGAGACTGGGCGATTTCGGCCTCGCAAGGTCACATGATCATGGAGCTGATGCTCACACCACACATGTGGCAGGTACCTGGGGTTATATTGCCCCTGAGCTGGCTAGGCTTGGCAAGGCAACTAAGGCAACTGACGTGTTTGCCTTTGGCGTGCTGATGATGGAGATTGCCCTCAAGGAAGACGGCCAATCTGGGTGAACACGTAGAATGGGGAGCCTCTTGCTCGCAGATCGGGTGCTTGCTGCATGGCGAGGTGGTTCCATTGCCGGCGCCGCCGACCCAAGACTGGATGGTCATTATGTGGAGGAGGAGATGGAGCTGATAATGAAGCTTGGCTTGCTCTGCTCACACCCCTTGCCTGCTGCTAGGCCTCGCATGCGCTTGTCATGCAGTTCCTAGAGAGGGATGCAACGCTCCCAGCAGACTTGCAGCCCGATACTTTGTTGAGTAGTGATCTGGGTCAGGATTGCCACGATGAAAAGCACTTTCAGGTTGCCATGTCATGTCCAATGACCGCTATTACTGATCTTTCCAAAGGGAGGTGACATGACTATGACACTTGGTGATCTACAAAGTCCTCTTGCTTAGTGTTGGTAATCCTCTGTGGCAGCGTTTCAATTTATTTGGAGTACTTGTGAAATTCCTTGTTGTTCTTGGCTTACTACTATGCAAACGAACAAGGACAATTTGTAATATCTAGCATTCAGGACATATAAGTGTTTCCGGTTGTAGCAATAAGTTATCTGTATCTGATTTAGCATACTGCCAGTTGAATGATATTAAGATAAATCATATTTGGCTTTTTTAAGCATCTAGCAGCTTTTAAGCCCATCCAAACAGGGCCAGTATGTATCAACCATCAAAATGAAAAAAATATAATTATTTCAATATTATTCTATTCTGATTGTATCATGTGCTACTCAGACCTGCTACTGCTGAAAGGTCCGAGTATTATCATAGCATTTGCAGTAATATTTCATTGACATTTGTTTACCATAAGCTGTTTAATTGTGATATTTACATACCAGTTCATATGTAGTACTAGAGTACAATCTCATACATTTGATTCATCAAGAAACATTGTAAAATTACTATTCAGATATAATGAAACCAAGAGCTACTTTCAGCTCTACTGCATAACTGTAAACTCATATAATATTTCTGAAAAAGAAAGTGGTTGGATACTACTGCAGTACACTACTGAGAAAAATAGTTTTCTACCACTTACCTACCCCTACCTACATAGTCTGATCAAAGCACATATGGACAATTAATCATTAGGAAGTGGACATACATCAATTGTAGCTTGTACATATCCAGCCGATCAAGCCACAAATTATGAAAGCTCGGCAACGATCCTATGGAAACCAACTTCGTGTGTAAACTATAAAACTTCAATCTTTGGCGTGCTGATAATGGAGGTTGCCTGTGGAAGACAATCAATCTGATGAACACAAACAATGGGGAGCCTCTTGCTCTAGCAGCAGACAGGGTGATTGCGGAGGGTTGGTTTGATTCAGGATGAAATGCACGATCAGCAAGCCATGTCATGTCCATTGACTGTTATAACCAATCTTTCCAAAGGGAGGTGACACTGCTGTGCCACTTGGTGATAATCATCTATTCATCTACAATGCACTCTTGTTAGTGTCAGTACTACTCATGTGATGTGCTGCTGTGGCAGAATTTCAAATAATTTAGAGTATGTACCAAATCCTATGATTTTGACTGCAAGAAACCATACATTTTTCATTTGAGATTATTCATCTAACATTTGAGGATATCAATATAATGGTACTTAGCCACGTGTAGCACAACCGCATAAGGTTCATATTGTATTTGTAGTACAACGTCTGAATACTGTAAGTTTCAGACAAATTGCATGCTTTCTGGTTTTACTAGGACATCCAAGAGCTTCTAGCAGTCCAATTGCCAATATTTGATAACATATAACTTTTTCAGTTCTGTTAATAAGATGGATCTCGTATTTGTATAGTAACAAGCAACAACCCCCAGAAAGAAACATACGGTAAGGACTATTTCAATATTAATATTATTCATATCACACCTTATGCGATTCAGACCTGTCATTCTGCTGAAAGGGTCCAATTGTCATTGTCAATTTGGTTATTCATGTACCAACATCGGCAGATTGGCTCTAATCTACTTGTCTACATTATCACTCAGAAAAATTGAAAGAAAAACCTACTCGCAAAGTATAAGTGTTAGAGGAGTCAAGAGGCTATTGGGCCTTAGCTCATTAGGGTTAATTAGTGGCTTACTTAGGGGCCAAGTCAAACCTATCTATATAATGAGAGGAGATGTATTGATCTATAATCAAGCAAGAGATTAAGAAGGAAATCCCTTCTCTCTTGCCAGCCGTGCAAAGCCCCGCGGCCGGGCGCTCCCAAATTCTAACCCTAGCCGCCAGCTTCCTGTGAACAGTACCCGCGGGCACTGTAGCACCGCGGGTACTGTAGCGCGCCACCGCTGCTGCCCTCTCTCTCCTCGATCCCCTACAGCCCATCCACGCCCATAACAATAAGTTTCTGCATTCTCAAATTAAGACCATTGCTGATTTTACAATGTGCAGAAGAAAGTGGAATTACCGCTGCATAATGCAGCTACTCACATAGCATTTCTGACAATAAAGTTGTGGGCCTACAGGACATCTTACCTAGCAGTTTCAACTAAAGTAAATAGCTAATAAAAATACTTCTCTACCAACCCCTCCTACAGATTACAAAACATATATAACAAGCATATCTTATCGACCAAACAATGTAAGACTAGATGAACAATCATCGAGAGTGGGACATACATCAAATATAGCTCATCCAGGTTGATCAAGCCACAACTTTCGTGCAGTATGTATCATTGTGTATGACTTGACAGAGGCAAGAACAAAACCTTGTTCCACACCTCACGCATGTGTAGTTTGCGTAACTACCACAAACCGAAAGCAAAGAGTGATGTTGAGATGAAGTACTTGGTGGACCCACAAAGAGCCCTCAAAATATTGTGGGACATGAGGAGGCAGGGATTCCAGATTTGCCCGTCCACGGTTCCAGAGCGAAAATCTTTCCAAAGATTGAACTCGACAAAAATAAATAAGACAATAAAGAAACTTATAGCTCAAGGTTGCTTACTTCTTGTAAGACATCAATGAAGGATCTTGTTGCCCTCTTCTCGAACGTAAGAGAAACAAGCAAAACATCGAACCTCGACCGGAAATTCCATTAGAGAGAGAAAGAGAGAGAGGTCACAGCACGGGAGCACCAGGCTTGGCTTGGCTTGATACATGTGCCTCACCGTTCTTCACACACCGGGTTTGCACCGCTGCCTTTTGCCCCGAGGAATCGATCATGCAAGCTCTCTCGAAGAGGGGACTAGTAGTCATCATCGGACATGTCGTTGAAGAGCCTTGGCGTGGAGGATGGTTGGTGAATAGTCATGGGTGCAACCTTCTTGTCCTCCTCACTAGAGCTATCTTTTGTTGAGTCCCACTCATGTCCAATGTGAGCCTCTCCCATATATTTCTTGCTCTTTTGCTCTCTTTCTTGTCCTTCTTGTATTTGTTATCTTTTATCTCATATGGACAATGGGCAATAAAGTGTTCGGTGCTCCCACAATTGTAGCATGTCCTCTTCTTCTTGTTTGGGAACCTTCTCTTCACTATCTTGTATCCTTGCTGCTTGAGCCCTTTTTTGAATGTTGTAATAAAGAGAGCAATATCACCAATTTCTTCATATTGCTCACCATCATTTTCATCATCACTTGATGAAGATGTCGTCTCTATCTCTTCCTTGACCTCCTTGGGTGCCTTGGGCTTGCTAGTTGATGCTTCTTTGTTAACCTTGAGAGCAATATCTTTGATCTTCATGCCATCTAACTTTGCTTGCAACTCGCCAAGCTTTCTTCTCTCAAGAGCTTCCTCTCTTTGCATGTCAAATGTCATGATCCTACCAAGCACATCATTTGGTGTGAAATGCTCAAATTTCTTCTTGTCTCTAATCAATGTCACAATGGTCTCGTTTCTTGGTGAGTAAGCCTCTAACATGATCTTGACAACCTTGTGATCATTGATTTCATCTCCACCAAGGCCTCTAATTCTTCCAACAATTATCATCAACCTATCAAACATCTCTTGAGGCCTCTCTCCATCCAATATGACAAACCGGTTGAGCTTGGCCATCAACAAATCAATCTTGGATCGCCTCATCTTGTCAACCCCTTCATGAGTGATGTGCAATGTGTTCCGAATTTCCTTGGCAATCTCCAAAGCCTTTCCTTTCCTTGTCTTGCGTTTCATAATCTTGACCTGCTTTCTTTGCATGAGAACTGTACAAAGGAAAGCGAGAAAACAAAAGATGGCTTACATCATTAAACTAAAGTTATCGAGTGGGCACAACATCGAATGGATATCCACAGATCCACAACCCATAGACTATGTAAGTATGTAAAACAAATGCAGCATTTGAACAAATTGTGAACCCAACCTTTGCAGTTTTACAAGTTGTATCATGTGAAGTTCAAAGATATGTAAATTGTACTTGACTTTAGGAATTCCAGATGCTAATAACACAACATGTGAACCTCAAAGATATCTAAATAACTGGCTTTAGGGGTATTTCGGATACTAATAACACAGTCATATTACGAAGAATTTGCATAGTTGTTCATGCTAGATGTATTAGAAGCGAATATCTACTTTAAATAATTTCTTTCAAAAATAATCTTAATTTTAAAATCTTTGCAATGACAAGAAACCAAAAAAAAAAAAAAAAATGTTTCTTATTGTGCAAACTGGATACTGCAAGCAATATCAAAATACATCACTCAAGAAATCTGCAATGGGCAACATTTTGTCGTTGAGTTTGTGAATACTGTATCCACCTTTACCCCTTTTCACATCATGGCATTACTATATGAAGATAATAAGGGAGAAAAAAAACTGACCAGGGTCTTCCTCATATGTGGATTTGTACTCATCATCATTAAGATCGACAACCTTGCTAGCATTAACGCTCTCTTGAGCTTCAAAGGCGAAGCTAATGCCGCCTGAATGGCATTACAAATATGAAGGTATCCATAAGCAGAATGTCAATGAGAATAATTTCTGATCGGTGACCATTAAGCACAAAATGGTCCCAATCTGAGTACGGATGGAAGCTGAATTAGTTAACACCTCAAAGCTAAAATCCTTTGGTAAGGAGCCATGATAAAATCACAGGCAACACAATACACTTGCTAGTAGATAAAATTGGAGCATTTTAACCACGACACATAAGGAGAGACAATGTAGGAAAGTAGTTATCCAATTCTAAGTTCAACACAGTGAAGTGAAAAAAAAAAAATACTCGTCCAGGAAAGGGAGTTTGACATCGGCAAAACGGCCTCGGGAGGAAACGGCTTGGAATCGGAGGAAGAGAGGGGGGAACGCAGGAGCGTCGCTGGAATCCCGCCGCTACCGGGCGCGGTTGTCGAGCTGGCGAGCGAGGGCGCCATGCGCGTGGTGAGGCGGCGCTGGCGGGCGCTGGTCCGGCGGGGCGCCCGACGTGCTCCTCCCCCCCATCCATCAAACAGAGGCGGGCAGCGGCGGGGGTGGCTTTGCGCCGGATGAGGAGACAGCGCGGTATCGAAATGGCGCGGGCGGCGCCCGTCGCCGCGGCGCCAAGCAAGTGCGGCGGTAGGGTCTCTTGAGTATTGGGCCAGGCTGCATTATCCATGATACATCCTCTGATGGGTTGGGCTCCTTCCGATCAGACTTGAAGAACGGGCCCATATCGGACAAGTTTTTTTTGCATTATCGCGCAGTTGAGGGTGTAAAAAGGGCCAATGGCAACTGCAACTTACGTGTGTTCAGAGATGCCATCTAATGTTTGGCACAAACCATGCATCAGGAAAAAAATAACCGATACACCTTTGCGTGACGTGTATTCATAGGGTGAGTGTGCGTGCGTGTTGAGCGTCTGCGTTGTACTGTGTAATCTCAAAAGGACAGCCAGAACTTTTTTGGGCCACTCACCCATTTTTCAATAGGAGTTTGATAAACAAGTTCAAAAACACGCCAGAGATGTGTTTCGTTTATGACCAAGCATGGAAATACTGTTTGGTCTGGTACAGGGACTATTCGTGTTTCCGGCATTTTCCAGCTTCCATCAGAGTTCGGCAACCGTAGCGGTCATCCAGCCTGTGTTGGAACAAACTGAGTACAGCGCTTGACCCAGTTGCAAGTCTCTCCCACTGCTCTCCTAGCAAATAGCTAGAGAGTACTGAACCGATCGAGTTCAATTGGATCGTTGATAGAGGCTCCTTCTCATTGTCATTCTTCCAAATCCCAAGTAGCATCATATCTCACGCTGGGCAAGAGGGCATGCATCTTCCCTGCTTCCTTCAGTTTCTGCACCAGCCTCCTCATTCTCGTACTTCTCCTCCTATCTGTCAATAACATTCAGATACCTACTTGCTGTTCTCAAAATAGCACCGAAGCATGCATTACAAGGTGCACAAGGAAATGAAAATGGCCATTTCAAAAATGCAGCAGCAGTTCACATAATATTAATTTTCTGAAGAAAATGTGGTCGATCAACAAGAGATCTAGGTACCCTGGCCACTGTATATGTAATTGCTGTACACTCTGATCGATGAGACAATGGACAACAAGCATATCCTTATTTATCCTACTAATCAAAGCACAGATCGATGAAGTATCATTAGGTACTGGATGGTCTGTACATATCCAATCGATCAAGATGAACACGTACAGTTTCGCCTGATTGGACGCGAACCTAATTAATTCGGGGTGAAGTAGCAGTCACTACTCACTGGTGACCTGTCATCAGAGTAAGATGAGACACATGTGTAGATTACGCTCGACGCCAGCGGCAACACGCTTGTAACACTCACCAATCGTCTCCCGGCTAGCTAACTGAGCATATCGCTTGACCTAGTGCCGGTCTCAGCTCCACTACATTCCATTTCAATGGTTCAATAATCTAGTGTAGGGTATTGAAAAAACTGAATTAAATTTTGACGAAACAAGAGGGGTGTGATTCCCAACTGAAAAAGATATTAAAAGTAAACTAAAAGAGGAGTACAACACTTCAACTAAGAGACAAAATATGGTCAAGAAACATGAGTGTAATTAATTTGTCTTGTTTGGATGTTATCAGATTCATCTCAATTTGCATGTATTGGGGTAGAATTCAGTTCATGTTCCACTCCAATCCACCCCAACACATGATCCTACTTCAGATTCCCAAAATTACTTTCCGTGTTGGTGAAAATGATCGTGTGAACACTGGACACCATGAAAATGATTGTGTAATTGCACTGAAAACACTGGATGCACTGTATATATACTACCAAAATTAATAGCAGTCAGACCGTAAGAGTAAAGCCTGACCTCGACATGTTTTGCTTGAGACCGTAAAATTTTCGGTCTCCGGGCCCACCGCAACATTGAATCATTCAATGAAGTGGACTGTAGAATTTTGTTTGCTAGGCGGAGGAGAACCGATGGTTTGGTGGAGCCGTGAAACTTCATATCCTATTCAATAGATAGATGTCAGACGATCGACAGGCTTTGCTTCGTCTTCTACCACAATATGCAGCACCATCCTTGCTTTCGGCACCTGCAGTGCCTCCTAATCCTCATTCTGCTCCTAATGTCCGCCTCTCGGACTGTCGCTGCTGTTGATCACCATGAGTTTATCTATGATGGTTTCTCTGGTGACAACCTGAACCTGACCATGGATGGCCAAGCTTCGGTCGTTGATGGCCTCTTGATGCTAACCAACGGGCTTCGCGATTATGAAGGTCACGCTTTCTACCCTTACCCTCTCAATTTCACAGATGCCTCATCAAATGGCTCCTCCTCCCTGGCATCTTTCTCCACAACATTTATTTTCTCCATCACAGGGCCTTACGCTGACTTGAGTAGCCCCGGTCTTGCATTTGTGCTTTGTTCCTCCACGAATCTGTCTAGCTCTAGCCCAAACTCACCTCCCCAGTATCTTGGCCTTCTCGATCCCAAGAATGATGGTAACGCAATGAATCATCTCCTTGCTATCGAGCTTGATACCGCAATCAACACGGAGTTCTCAGACATCGACTCCAACCACCTAGGGATTAACGTAAACAGCCTGAGTTCAGTTCAATCTGGGAGCGCAGGTTACTATGACAGTGATGATGGTGTGCTTCATAACTTGAGCCTCGTCAGTAGGGAACCAATGCAGGTGTGGGTGGACTATGATGGCAGGCAAACCAAGCTAAATGTCACTATTGCGCCTTGCTGCCCATCATCCAAACCCAGCAGGCCACTGCTATCAGTAGTACACGATTTATCATCAGTTTTGCCAACCAAACTAGTTTTCGCCGGATTCTCTTCGGCGAATGATTTCTTAATTCCCAGCAAGCATTACGCTCTGGGTTGGAGTTTCAAACTCAACGGAGAAGCTGCAGCACTCAATTACTCCCTCCTGTCTTTGAATACTACTACCCCACAACGCCCGCGCAGCAACAAGACAATATTATGTGCAATTCTTTTACCAGCTCTTGGAATTGTCACAGTTGTCTCTGCAACTCTCCTGGTGGTCCATATAAAGAGGAGGTCCAAATTTAGAACATCTCAACTTGAGTGGGAGAGGGAGTATGGGCCTCCATCCTTCACCTACAGAGATCTGGTGGCTGCCACTGGTGGATTCAAGGACAAGATGCTTCTGGGTAAAGGAGGCTTTGGGAGTGTCTTCAAAGGGTGCTTCACCATTCCAAGCAGACGGTTGCTATCAAGCGGGTGTCACCAGAGTCGAAACAAGGGATGAAGGAATTCATGGCTGAGATCCTCATCCTTGGCCACCTCCGGCACCGCAATCTTGTCCAGCTGATTGGCTACTGCAGGCACAAGCAACAGCTCCTTCTGGTGTACGACTATATGCCCAATGGAAGCCTTGACTGCTACTTGCATACTCAAGATCATAGCAGCAGCTATCTGTGTTGGTCTCAAAGGTTCCACATCATTAAAGGTATTGCATCCGGTCTCTTCTACCTCCACGAGGACTGGGAACAGGTTGTCATCCACCGGGATATTAAGACTAGCAACGTCCTTCTTGACAGTGAGATGAATGCAAGGTTGGGTGATTTTGGCCTTGCAAGGTCACATGATCATGGAGCTGATGCTCACACCACACATGTGGCAGGTACTTGGGGCTATATTGCCCCTGAGCTGGCCAGGCTTGGCAAGGCAACCAAAGCAACTGATGTCTTTGCCTTCGGCATGCTGATGATGGAGGTTGCCTGTGGAAGAAGACCAATCTGGGTGAACATAGACAATGGGGAGCCTCTTGCTCTAGCAGACTGGGTGCTTACCGCATGGCAAGGTGGTTCCATAACCGACGCCGTTGATCCAAGACTAGATGATTATTTGGATGAGGATATAGAGCTAGTCCTGAAGCTTGGTTTGCTCTGTTCGCACCCCTCACCAAATGCAAGGCCCAGCATGCGCCTCGTCATGCAGTACCTGCAAAGGGACGCACATCTCCCATTAGATTTGGAACCCAACAGTTTGGTGAACACTGGTTTGGTTGAAGATGAAATGCACGATCAGCATGTCATGTCATGTCCAGTGACTGTTATAACTGATCTTTCCAAAGGGAGGTGACACTGCTGTGCCACTTGGTGATAACAATCTATCCATCTACAATAATTCAGTCTTTCTTAGTTTTGGTACTCTTGCTGTGGCAGATTTTCAAATAATGTAGAATATGTACCAAATCCTATGATGACACTGCTGTGCCACTTGGTGATAACAATCTATCCATCTCAAATCATTCACTCTTTTTAGTATGTACCAAACCCTATGATGTTGACAGCAAGCAACCATAACATTTTTTCATTTGAGATTATTCATCCAACATTGAAGATGTCAATAATATGGTACTTATCCACGTGTAGCACAATAGAATAAGGTTCATATTGTATTTGTAAAACAACTGGAATGCTGTAAGTTTTGGTCAAATTTCATGCCTTCTCATTATTATTACTAGGACATCCAAGAGCTTCCGTCTACTAGCAGCCTAGTTGTCCATATTTGATAACAGCACAACTTTTTCAGTGCTATTAATAAGAATTTTCTCGTATCTGATATAGTAACAACCCTCAGAAAGAAACTGTTATGACCGGAGTCCAGTACACCCGGAGGAAGGCCGCCATTAGTGGCTAGAAGTGTGCACAGGAGTTAGGGGGCTTGACCCAATCTATTTTGATTTCTTTTATTAGCAGTTGGTTTCCATTAGTAGCAAGGGAGATGATAAGGATATGTAAGAGACTGTGTTAATTATGCAAGAGCAAACCAATTGCTCTGGCTTCCTTCAGGGAGCCGGGAGGCCACAGAGTCCCTAATCGCCTCTTGACCACTTCCCTCTTGCGATCACGGCGCCTAAGGCTCGCCACCGGCGCCTTCTCCCCCGTCCTCCTCCCTCTCACTCCTACAATCTTCGGTCGTGCATCAGTAGGGATCGCATTCTGTTATGGACGGCTACCAGACCTACGGTGGGCGAGCTGACCAAGACAACATACAAGGGCAGGCATCGTGGCTGGGTAGCAGACTTTGTCACGGATTGCGTCAAGTCCTAGAATCTAGGATAGTTATCTATTCAGTTTGTTAGGATAGAGTTGAGTCGGTTGGAGCTTTGCTTGTATAAGTATTGAACCTTTACGATTGAATAGAGCAGCCAGGGATTGAGATTTAATCTCCCCTTGGCCCCCTGGCCAAAACTACGTTCCTTCTAATCTCTCGGTACATTGTGCTGGCGCCGACTAAACCTCCAGCACCTCGCCGCCGTGAGTTCAAGCCACGGCCACCCGTCTCCCCATCGCTATGCACTTCGATCCCTTGGTCGTACCACATTCCTATAAGAAACATACAGTAAGTACTATTTCAATATTTATATTATTCAAATCACACCTTATGCGATTCAGACCTGTCATCCATAGCTGCTGAAAGGGTCCAAGCATTAGCATTTGAAAATACTCAAGTGTTATTTCTTTGTCATTGGCTTAATTTGGATATTGATGTACCAACATTGGCTACCACTCTACTTGTTTACATTTGAATGAATAACCTACTTGCACTAAAAGTTTCATTATTCTCAAATTAAGACCAAATTTGACAAGGTGCAGAAGAAAGTGGAATTACCGCTGCATAAATGCAGCTATTCACATAGCATTTCTGATGAAAAAGTTGCGGGCCTACAAGACATCTTACATAGCAGTTTCAGCTGCAGTACATAGCTAATAAAAACACTTTTCTACCATTTACCTACCCCTCCTCCTACAGAGTACAAAACATACACAGCAAGCATATCCTACTAATCAAACCACAGATGAACAATTACAAGGGAGTGCACACATATATGAAATGTACCTTGTATATCCAGTTGGTCAAGCCACAAATTTCAGGCAACATGTATCATTGTGTATGACCTGACAGCAAAGAAGAACAAAACCGCACCTCACGCATGTAGTTTGCGTAACTACCGCAGACTGAACAAAGAGTGCCGTCGAGATGAAGTGCTTGGTGGACCCACATCAGCCTTCAAATATGTTGGAACATGAGTAGGCAGGGATTCCAGATTTGCCTATCACAGTTGCAGAGTAAAAAATCTTTCCAAAGATTGTATCGACAAAATAAACAAGACAATAAAGAAACCAATAGCACAAGGTTGCTTTTTACTTCTTGTAAGACATCCATGAATGATCTTGCGGCCCTCTTTTCCAAAAGCTTTCCCTTGCCTCGCCTTGCGTTTCATAATCTTGGACTGCTTCTTTTGCATGGGGACTGTAGAAATGAAATTCAAAAAACAAAAGATGGCTTACATCATTGAACTTTAGTTATCAGTGGGTACAAAATTTGAGTCACCTTAGAAATAATTTGTGGGGTTGTTTGTTCATGCCAGATGTGTTGAAGCAAAAGTACGTTTCAAATATTTGCTTTGAACACTAGTTTTAATTTTAGTTATCGAATACTGTGTGAGGATAAGAAATAAAGTAGGTTGCTTTGTCCCTTTGCAAAAATGCTAATAGAATATCAAAATATGTCATACACAAGAGAAGTGTGTTCCAGTACTTGTCATTTGCAAAGAGTGACATTTTGTCATTGAGTTTCTAATACTGTATGTACCTTATCCTTTCTCACATCATGGCATTACTAGTATGGGGTTTGCAGATAAATGAGAAAGAAACTGACCAGGGTCTTCCTCATCCGTGGATCCATACTCATCATCATTAAGATTCACCACCTCAACCCCAGCATTATCACTCTCAAGAGCTTCAAGACGAGCTAAAAGCAGCTCTCGGGGCAATACAGATATGGAGGTATTCATAATTAGGCAGCAAAACATAAATGGGGAATAATTTCATGAACGAGAGGGAAACGGCTTGGAATAAATTAAATAGGAGGACGAGAGGAAGCAGGACTGCAGGAGCAGTCGGTCGAATCCCGTGTTAGGTTAGGCCGTTACCTGCTCTCGGTTGTCGAGCCGGCGAAGCGCTGACGCCATTCGTAGCCATGCGGGCGCTGCGGCGGGCGCTGGTCCGAGGAACGGCCGGATGTTCTCCTCCCCGCCCATCTCCGGTTGCAAGCAGCGGCGGGCGCCCGCTGAGTTGCATGAACCAGCAAGTGCGCAGGCGCAGAGGCGCGCGCGTGGGATTGAGCGGTGTCGGCGGCGGTGACTGGTGTGCGGGCGGCGACGGGCGGCGGGGACGCCCCAGGTGATGATTGCTACCGGGCTGCTACTCCGGCGTCGTTTTTTTTCCCTTGTCCCATGGGCTTTGATATGTATGGGCTAGCCAGATGCTGGACCAGGCCGTCTTGCTTAGGAGGCTACCTGCCTCAGTTTTTTTTCAGTCGAGAAGCCAAGCAATTAGCCGGATGTTAGCTGGTTCACTGACCTCGAATAGATAGATCATCATAGATACCTCCAGTCTATCTCCTCCATGGCTATTGGCCAGCACTCTGCAGCCACCGGCCAGCCATTTGTGATTTGGGGCGTCCCATTCTTGTTCACTTGAGGGCTTCCGATCCAATTTTTCTGGCTCACGGCCCTGTTTAGAGCCCAAAGTTTCTCCAAAATTTCAATATGCAAAAAGAAGATTCTCCATCACATCAAAATGCCGGCACATATATGTAATACTAAATGTAGGTAAAAAAAAATAAACTAATTATACAGTTTAGATGTACATTGCGAGACGATTCTTTTGAGCCTAGTTACGCCATGGTAGGATAATATTTACCACTAACAAACGAAACGTGCTACAGTGTACGATGTGACATCCGTCCAAAATTTTGCACCAAATTTTGGGTGTTAAACACACCCCAAGATAAGATGGGCAAGTCATTGTGTCTCCGGCAATCCCGTTCCTTCTTCGCTTGAGGTGCCTTTGCAAGCTCATGTATCTATAACCTTCTAGCCTAATACTTACAAGGTGCAGCTCTGCATGCAAACTTAATTTGACGCTCTTTCTGTTTTGGGATGCACAGCAACAGTATTTTCACATGCACACACTTAAATCTCGAAGCAAAACAAATAAGTCATTATAAACATAAGCTTTCAAATAAGTCATTAGAAAGATGCAAGCTTTGCGAATAGATAATGAACCATCCAAATTTCAAACATTGCATTTCTTCATAAACATAGGGGGTTACAACGGCATCACACAAAGTGGAAGGCACTATAAAAGGTCAGCATAATAATACAACAACCCACATCTTATTTTATTACACTGATGAGGAGCAAGACCGCAAGAGAGTCAGAGTATGTAGCACACGTCGCCAACCGGCTTGCAAACAAAACCAGAGTACTAGTAGCCTGCAACTTTACAAATCTCAGAAATGGATGCAGTGCAATACTGGTTCCCTCCCTGGCTTGGAAGGTACTCCCTCTGCAGCTTGTTCATACTGTTTTTTTTTTTTTTTTGACGAATTAGGGATTTACAACCCGTGCTTCGTTAGGACAAAAGGAGTTTTGGTACAACCGGTTGCAAAGCACCAAGGAGGTGGCAAGCAATCCAACAAACCAACCCGATACAACAGACGGCAGGAAGAAGACTCTACACCCTAAAACCGAACCAAGTGGACCTATAGAAGAAAAAAAAAAATCAAGGCTCGGTTGCCAAGGTAGCCGATGAAGCCATGATGGTAAAACATCTACCAAGAGATAATCATCCAGCAGCAAGGCGGCAAGCATTTGCAAGTCGTTGGGAGGGGGCCGTCACGCCCTCGGTAACAAAGCATCTGCCAAAGGGAGGACCAAAGAGACCTAGGTTGCAAAGCATCTAGTACACGAGCAATGGCGACGGCAAAGCATCAGCCAAAGAGATCGCAAAACCGAAGCATATGCAGTGAGAATGACTGCGCTCAACACCAAGCATGGCTAGCCAGACCTCGTCTCAGTCAGTGTCGTTGTTTCCTGTTTCATGGCTCCTGCTAGCTTCCTTGTGGAGGTCTCGGTCCCCATGTGAAACAACAGCAGCCACACATAGGAGAGGAACTCGCCGCATTTGCCCCAAAGCCTTGCGTGCAGGTAATCTCCTAGAACCCTTGGATCACTTCCTACATCCTCTTGTCACCCAGTTCATAAACCTCTTGTTTCATGGCCCACATCCTCTTGTCACAGGCATCGTCTAAGTTTTCTCCAGAACCTCCCTCTGAATATTCTTCTCTAGTACCTTGGTTTGACTCCTCTTCACAGCCCTGTTTCGACCCGTTTTCAGAAGCTTTATTTTTTGACTTGTCCAGCATGGTACTTACTACTCTCTCCAAAATCCTCTCTTTCACTGGTACAGTCTCCCACTGACTATTCACAAGTAACCAAATGATTTTAGGTGACGGGCAAATTCAGTTTTGCGTGGCGGGCAGGGACGCCCGTCATGCAGCCATGGTCACGGAAAATGGGGGGAATAAATGTGGCGTGCAGCCTGTGCCCGCCGCGTTAATAAAAACAAAAACCCGAGCCCATTTGGACCCGATCTGGGCTGCTAGGCCCAACCGCGGTGCCGGTGCCGCGCGCCGCCCGCCGCAGCCGGATCCGCGTGTGGGCCGCCGCCGCTGCTGGGAGAGGGGCCGCAGCCGCTGTGCTCGGGAGGAGAGGTCGCCGATCCGCACCGCCCGGCGCGTGCTAGGGCCGGCCCGCCGCGGATCTCGTGCCGCCGCCGCCGCTGGAGCCGCCTCCGTGGGATCCGCCCACGACGCTCGGGCTGGCCCGCTGCGGATCCGCGCCGCTCGCCGCGAGGCCGCCACCCGTGGATCCCGCACCACCGCCGCGTCTGGGGTGAAGGGAGGCCGCGCCGCCGCGGCCGAGGGAGGGAGGGTGCGCCGCCGAGGGATGGATCCGCCGCACGAGGGAGAGGGCTGCCGCCGCCGCGCTGACGGGGAGGGGGAGGGCCGCCGCCGAGGGAGGGAGGCGCGCGCGCGCCGAGGGGAGGGAGGGGCCGCGTGCCGGCCGAGAGGGACCGGTGTGGAGCGGTGCCCCCGCAAGTGAGAAAATGAGAGTGGGGAGAAAACCCTAGAACTCCAAAGACATATATGGGCCAATAAGATGCTCGGTTTGGGCTCACCGTGGGCCTCGGGGTTTTTTTAGGTGACGGGCCTTTTTTAACGTGCCTGCCTCCGAAAATGGGTGCATTTTCCTTGACGGGCCTTTTATAAAGGTCCGCCACGGTTAATCGATTTCCCCATGGCGGGCAAACGTGTCCGCCATGGTAAATTAAAAACGCCGCCACGCAAAAAATCGTGGGTATTAATCATGGCGGGCAAACTGCGTGCCCGCCACGGTAAAGATTTTCCGGTTGACGAAAAATCATTTCGTTACTAGTGATTTTTCATCCTACTAGTAATTAGCTCTAGCTAAACCTGGTCTAACCTCGAGACGTAAAACAAAAGAGAGAATTAGGCATATGGCCCTCAAAAAAAAAAAAAGTTGTCTTAGGTATGTGGCCCTTTTTTTTTTTTGAATTTGGGAATTCGGCCTTCAATCCAAATTTGTTTAGGTACTCCCCTCCTGATGGTATTAGAAGTCGTTTAGGACAAAGGACACGGTCTCCAAAACAGAACTTTGACCTCCTATTAGTATAAAAATATTTATGGAGATGTGATATATGTATACTTTTATCAAAGTATTTTTTAAGACAAATCTACTCATATAATTTTTACATTTACAAACTCAACAACTTAAAAGTTATTGATGATTTATATTCCTGATGTTTGACCTAAACCTTGTCCAAAAACGACTTCTAATACCATCCCGAGGGAGTATATGGCCTTCCGTCTATTTTGAAGGGTAACGGTGTTAACTATGAGGGTAAAAGACCATTTTACCCCTGAGTAAAAAAATAAAAAAACATAGTTAACTGCTCATTTCTCTCAGATAAAAAAAAAAATAAAAAAACATAGTTATATGGCCTTCCGTCGCATGCACTTGCAGTTGGTGGCCGCATCTTGCATGATTGTGTTGTGTGTGTAGCATGCATGCATGGGTCAGGTACCTTCTTGCCGCCTCCATCTTTCCCTGCTTACCATGCTTGTACTGTAGTTGCTCAGCAAAAACTTTGCCACCCTAGCTCACCATGCTTCACAGTTGGGCTTGTGTGTCAGCAGCTGAGTAGTAGTGTATTCCTAACTGAATTTTGCAAGGAAATAAAGTTTCTACACAATCTCTAAACTGAACTCGCTGGAACTGGAATTTTGATTTGAGGTTGTGATGGTGATCATTTTTCACACCCACGGAGAAATGAGCAGTTAACATTTTGCCAGAGCTGGAAAAAGCGAGAAATGTATATGCATAGATATCTGAGAGAAGGATCCATGTGTGATTATGTATTTTGCATGTTTTTTTATTTGAGAGAAATGAACAGTTAACTATGTATTTTTTATTTTTATTTACTCAGAGGTAAAATGGTCTTTTTTACCCTTATAGTTAACACCGTTGCCCCTTAAAATGGACGGAAGGCCATATACCTAAAGAAATTTGGATTGAAGTCATATTCCCAAATTCAAAAGAGAAAAGTCCACATAACTAAGACAACTTTTTTTGAGGGCCATATACCTAATTCTCTCTAAAACAAAGTCTCCATAATCAATACTGGCATTATTGCGACAAGCATCATAAGTGGTGTAAGTTTGGCGTTGGTGTGAAGTGGTGGTGGCCTACACAGGAAACGCGTTGCGTATTGACGACGAAGCGTGGAAACACGGTTTGGTCTACTTGTAGAGGGACCATTCTTGTTTCGGCAGGTTCCAGCAAAGTTCAGCGACCGTAGCGGTCGTCCAGACCTGTGTTTAATGAGTAGCTTGACCAGGTTGTAGGTCTCTCCCACGTCCCTACTCCCTACTACTACTACTACTTCCAGTAGAGTATTGAACCGAGTTCACTGGATCTAGGTCTGCTAATGGGTGGATACCCACCCCAAACCCGCCCCCCCAACTCATATTTTAAAACCCTAACTACCACCCGCCCCCGCCCCAACCCGCTTTGTGTCGCCAACCCAACCCCGCCCCAACCCGTTTCACGACGGAAGATGATATATGAATTATGCGCCGATCTATGACCATAGAGCCCCAACCCGTCCCAATCCGCTTGTGTCGTCAACCCAACCCGCCCCATCCCGCTTCACAAAGTTGTCACCCGCTTCCACCCGCCCCAATAGTACCCGTATTAAAACCCCGCCCCAAAAATACCCGCTCAACCCCGCCCCATTAGCAGGCCTAACTGGATCGCTGATATAGCCTCATTGTTCCCAGGCACGTGATTTTCACTGATTCGATAAATCCTATCTATATCATACAAGAGGAAGAAGCAGCAGCCTCGCCTCGTCTAGCAATGGGCATGCATCTTCCCTGCTTCCTTCAGTTATTTCTGTACCTCCCCATCCTCGCGCTTCTCCTCCTATCTGTCTCTGCTGAGGCTGGAGACGCTGTCCCTGCCACTGTTGGTCACGGCGAGTTCATCTACGATGGTTTCTCTGATGGCAATCTGACCGTAGATGGTTCAGCAACCATCTTCGACGGCCTCTTAAGACTAACGACCGGCGATCTACAAATTGAAGGTCACGGTTTCTACCCCGACCCTCTCAATTTCACAGATGTTTCGAATGGCTCCTCACTAGCATCTTTCTCCACAACATTTGTCTTCTCCATCATGGGGCCTTACACTGACTTGAGTGGTGACGGTCTTGCATTTGTGCTTCGTTCCACCAATGATTTCTATGACTCCTTCGCTTCCCAGTATCTTGGCCTTCTCAATTCCCAGAGTGATGGCAAAGCAACGAATCATCTCCTTGCAATCGAACTCGATACCATAAAGAACAGTGAGTTCGATGACATTGACGACAACCACATCGGGATTAACATAAACAGCCTAACTTCAGTTCAGTCTAGGACAGCAGCTTACTATCACTCTACAGGTGATTACCTTCCCCTGACGCTCAACAGTGGACAGCCGATGCAGGTTTGGGTGGACTACGACAGCACGGCGACCATGCTGAATGTCACAATAGCGCCTTTCAATCAGTCCAAGCCCATCAGGCCACTGCTAACAAAGGTATATGATTTATCAACAATTTTGCCAACCACGCCAGTGTTTGCTGGATTTTCCTCGGCGACTGGCACACTTCCTAGCAGTCATTACATTTTAGGTTGGAGCTTCAAGCTGAACGGAGAAGCTCCAGCGCTAGACTACTCAGCGCTATTGTTGAAGACTATCCAAGATCCTGCAGCACAAACTGGAGCTCCTCCAAGCACGCTTTCAAAACTGGAGCTCCTCCAAGCACACGCAACAAGAGGACAATATTATGTGCAGCCCTTGTATCAACTCTTGGAGTTGCCATAGTGGTTTCTGCTACTATTTTCAAGATCCATCGGAAGAGGCGGCTAGAAGCAAGAAGAAATGAATTAGAGTGGGAGAGGGAGTATGGGCCTCCATCCTTCAACTACAAAAGATTTGTTGGCTGCCACCGGTGGATTCAAGGACAAGATGCTTCGGGTAAAGGAGGCTTCGAGTGTCTTCAAAGGACTGCTTCCTCATTCCAAGCAAACAGTTGCCATTAAGCGCATATCGCCAGAGTCCAAGCAAGGGATGAAGGAGTTCATGGCCGAGATCATCATTCTTGGTCGTCTCCGCCACCGCAATCTTGTTCAGCTGCTTGGGTATTGTCGGCACAAGCAACAGCTCCTTTTGGTGTACGACTGCATGCCCAATGGAAGCCTTGATTTCCACTTATATACACAGGATCGTAAACAGCACCAATCTGTGTTGGGCTCAAAGGTTCCACATCCTCAAATGTGTGGCATCTGGTATCTTCTACCTACACGAGGAGTGTGAGCAGGTTGTCATCCACGAGACATCAAGACCAGCAATGTCCTTCTCGACAACGAGATGAATGCAAGATCGGGCGATTTTGGCCCCGCAAGGTCACATGATCATGGAGCTGATGCTCACACCACACGCGGTGGCGTGTACCGGGGTTATATTGCCCCTAAGGCTAGGCTAGGTTTGGCAAGGCAACCAAAGCAACCGACGTGTTTTGCCTTTTTGCGTGGCCGATGATGGAGGTTGCCCGCGGAAGACGACCAACTGGGTGAACACGGACAATGGAGAGCCTCTCGCTCTAGGAGACCGGGTGCTTGCCGCATGGCAGGGGTGGTTCCATTGCCGAGCAGCCGACCCAAGACTGGATGGTGATTATGTGGAGGAGGAGATGGAGCTGGTATTGAAGCTTGGCTTGCTCTCGCCACACCCCTTGCCTAATGCAAGGCCTCGAATGCGCCTTATCATGCAGTTCCTAGAGAGGGATGCATCGCTCCCAGCCAGACTTGCAACCCGATACTTTGTTGAGTAGTGATCTGGGTCGATTACCAGGACGAAAAAGCACTTTCAGGTTGCCATGTCATGTCCAATGACCGCTATAACTGATCTTTCCAAAGGGAGGTGACATGACTATGACACTTGGTGATAGACATCTACAATGTGCTCTTGCTTAGTGTTGGTAATCCTCTCGTGGCGTTGTTTCAATTTATTTGGAGTACTTGTGAAATTCCTTGTAGTTTACTACTATGCAAACGAACAAGGACAATTTGTAATATCTAGCATTGAGGACATATAAGTGCTTCCAGTTGTAGCAAAGAAGTTATCGAATCTGATTTAGCATATTACCAGTTGAATGATATTAAGATTCTCATATTTGGCTTTTTAAGCATCTAGCAGCCTTTTAAGCCCATCCAAACAGGGCCACAGTATGTATCAACCCTCAAAATGAAATGAAATATATAACATATTATTATTTCAATATTATATTATTCAGATTATATCATGTGCTATTCAGACCTGCTACAGCTGAAAGGTCCGAGTATTGTCATAGCATTTGCAGTAATATTTCATTGCAACTTGTTGACCATAAGCTGGTTAATTGTGATATTTATATACGAGTTCATATCTAATACCAGAGTACAGTCTCCTACATTTCATATTTCAGCTTACTGCATAACTGTAAACTCACATAATATTTCTGAAAAAAAAGTGGTTGGATACACTACTGAGAAAATGGTTTTCGTTACCACTTACCTACCCCTACCTACAGGGTAGGATACATAGTCGCAAGTATCCTACTGATCAAAGCACATATGAACAATCATTAGGGAGTGGACATACATCAATTGTAGCTTGTACATATCCAGCCGATCAAGCCACAAATTTCAAGCAGCGCGTATCATTGTGTATGACTTGACAGCGGCAAGAACAGAACCATGTTCCACACCTCACACACCTGTAGTTTGCGTAACTACCACAAGCTGAGCAGTAGTGGCATCGAGATGAAGTGCTCGGTGGACCTACAACAAAGATAATATGTTGGGACATGAGAAGGAACAGATTCCAAATTTGCCTCATTACGGTTTCAGAGTGAAAAGAATTTTTAAGTATCCTACTTATAAAATAAACAAGGAAAAAACTTACACACATCCATGAATGGATCTTACTGCCCTCTTCTCCAAAGCTTTCCCTTGCCTTGTCTTGTGTTTCATGATCTTGGATTGCTTCTTTTCATGAAAAACCGTAGAAAGGCAAGCAGAAAAACAACAGATGACTTAACATCATCGAACTTTAGTTACCAAAGGGGTAGAGCATTTGAGCTGAATGGACATCCACAGATCCGTCAAAAGACCAATATATACGTATATATATATATATAACTAAATGCAGCATTTACAGAAACTGTGAATGTGAATCCGCACTCCAGAACCTTTGCGCTTAACAAGATGTAGCTTGTGGAGTTCAAGGGTATATAAATGACTCGGCTTTAGTGGCATTCTATATGCTAATGAATAATTTTTGTATTATTCATGCCGAAAAGGAAGCTAGGAAAGTATCTTTCAAATATTGCCTTCGGGATAGTTTTAATCTTCTTTGTCGAATCCTTCGCAATAACAAGAAACAAAGAATGCTGTTTTTTCCTTTGCAAAATTTATACCGAAGCCGTATTAAAATATCCCACGGACAAGTATTCTACCGGAAGCAATCTATGTTTGTTTGAGTACTCGCAGCTTTGAAGAGAGTCACAAAGATTTTTGCATTGACTTTCTACATGAGCTCTATCTATTGTCGTTCTCCTCATCCGTGGATCCACACTCATCGTCATTAAGATGAACCACCTAACCCTGGTATTATTGCTCTCAAGAGCTTCAAGGCGAGCTAATGCAGCCTGCATGGCATTACAGAACAGATATGAAGGTATACATAATGGGATGGCAGAACATCAAGGAGAATAATTTCAAAAACGCAATTGACCAGCAACCATAAGCACAAAATGGTGCCAATCTGAATATGTAAGGAAGCTGAATTAATTTAATTAACACCTAAAAACAAAGTCAAATCCTTTGGTAAGGAGCCATGAGAAAGGAGGCACCATAATACGCATGGCACATAATTGGCATTGCAAACCCAGTTATAGAACTCTTTCCTAATATGTTTTGTAGAATTACCTCAAAAAAAAAAAAATTGTTTTGTAGAACATATACTTTAGTATTACCAAAACTGTTTTTTTAACCTAAAACAGCTTTTCAATGAGGCTAAATGGGCAATCATTATTCTAAAAAACACAGAAATAACAATAAGGCCAATCACTTAAAATGGTTCTTTTACACAGTATACTTGCTAGACAAAATTGGAGCATTTTGACCACAACACATGAGGAGAGACAATGCAGAGAGAGAAGCTATCAAATTCTAAGTTGTACACAGTGAAGTGAAAATTTACTCGTCGAGGAAAATGAATTGACATTCTCATTGGCAAACGTGAGTGAAATAGCATGGGAGGGAAGGGGAACGAAGGAGCAGTCAGTCAAATTAATCCCCTAGTTACCTGGGCGCGGTTGTCGGAGCTAGCGAAGCGGACACCATGCGCGTGGGCGTGGCCATGCGGCGCTGCAGGCGGGCGGTGGTCCGCGGAACGGCCGACGTTCTCCTCCCCTTCCATCTCCGGTCACCAGCAACAGCGGCAGGCGTAAGCCGGGCGGCCCTTTGCGCTAGAACAAGAGATGGACAGGGTGCGGTATAGCTAAGCGGGCGGCGCCCAGCGCCCGGTGCCGCGCGCCGGGCGGTCGACTAAGCGCGGCGCGGCGGCCGGTGGGGATGGGGGAGTCGGGATGGCTACCGGGCTACTGTGGGCGCTTGTCTTCCCATGTGTGTACCGGGCCAGGCCGAGATCGAAAAACTTTCCCCGGGCTGCAATTGAATTCGCTGGCCCAAAGAACTCGCCTTACCCGATTCGCAGCGGCGCCATCTGTTCAAATTCCCGTTGTCGCAAACAGCAAGCGCCGGGTGCGGGCGGCGGCATCGGACGCTGTCAGCCTCAGCGTGGCGCGCAGCGCAGCAGCTGTGATCCAAGGTCTGGCGAGAGTGGCGGCGCCGAGCGCTGTCAAGGCCGGCTTCGCCAGCAACCAGGCGCCGAGCTGCACGACCAGGAAGCTAGGCAGGCCGAAATGCGGTCACGTCACGCCGCGTGGGCGAAACGGTCGGTCGTCGGCAGCTGCTGACGCGACGGAGGCAGGGCGTTTTCCCGCTAGGGCTGCAGGCACGGCCGCATGGAGGCAGGCGGTGTGGCACTGCGGCAGGAGCCATGGCCCTTGGGCGCTCGCTCACTCACTTTTGGGATGACCCCTAGTGGAGTCTGCCTCGAAGTTGTTCGATGAAATACATCAACGGCCAGGTGAGTTGTTTAGTTTCTATTTTACTAGCTATTGTTTCATGGAGCAACATAATTTAGCATAAAAGATCAGCAATGGTAATAATCTTATCGTACGTGACATTGATAGTTACAACTCATCTCTAGTTTGAGATGCATGCCATTTTATCTGTACATAGATTATTCAAAGGAGTTAATGGAAACAAATTAAGATGACCTCTTGTAATTTCATACATGTGTCTATCTAATAATGCAAATTTTATTACCAGTTAATTGACATCTCAGAAATTTGTACACTAAATACGGCCTTTTCTAGTTAGTTACTAATTTGAGCACTTAACGTTTTGTTGCTTCGTCAATGGCTTTGCATTAATTTCCTCTTGAAAAAAATGTTATAAAAGGTGGAAAAATATCATATGTTGTTGTTTGCTGCAACATGCATATGGATCATAGTTGGTAACAGTAGGATACCGGGTGGGTAGTTTAAGTGCGTAGATGTTGCCCTTAGCATTGCCAAAAGCATAGCTTCATGGCTTCACCACCGTTATCATCCCACAACTATTTTGCGGGGGTGGTAGGAAAGTCAAATGGCCCATGTCACTATTACTATGACAAAGGCCAGATTAAATGTACTCTGATGGATATATTACTATGTTACTACTGCAACTTACGTGTTTAGAGATGCCACCTGATGTTGCAATTATCAAATGAAGGAAAACACTACTGGAAAGTTGGAAACTAGCGACTAGTTAGGTGATGATGACCCATTCAAATTCCAAACATTACAGTGCAGCTTTGGAAAAACATTACACAAGGGAAGTGGAAACAAGCCACATAACGAAGTTTCTTATTATACACACAGATGAGGAGCAAGAACAGTAGAGTACCACGCCCTCAACAGACTTGCAGACCAAATGACTACTAGTAATTGGATTAGGCCAGGACCAGGAGTCAAACCTTGTTGTCTTCGTCCATGCAAATTTTGGAAGTCGATGGAGCGGCACCTACATCGGTGGCTAAGATGTCGTCGATGATGCAGATGTCAGAAATTGATTTAGTGCCGGTGTCAGTAGTGGAGAAGAAGCAGAAATCAGGGGCTATGTGCCAGTGGAGGACACTCTCATTGAAGGGCCTCTTTCTCATGGAATGAAGTTTGAGATATCTGCTGCTGCTGCAGTGGCTGTTGTGGTCAAGATGAAGATGCAGCTGCCAGTGTGTGGTGTGGTCATTGAACCTGCGGCAAATAGGAGCGTCTTGTATTTCTTCCTTCCACCCATCTTTGAGATATCCAAGAACTGAAGTTTTTGGACTAGCATATTGTTTGACGTCTGGGTCTGCCCTTTCAAAATAATTTAAGTTTTGCCCAAAACTTTCATGCTTTTCTGATGATTACTCGGGGACATCTAAGAGCTGCTTCCAATTATCACAATCTAATAGCTTTCTAAATGCTATCAACATGTTCTCTGTTCAGAGTTCAGACTTGAGACTTGTCCTCTGCTTAAAGGATCAACACTAGCATTTGACTAGTATTCTTAGGAATGGCAGTATCATGATGTCGTCTCTGCGGTCTGCTTATACTGAATTAATATGATTAATCAGGATATTCATTCACGTACCAATTGACATCACTTACCACAGTCTAGTTGTCTATATTTGATTCATAAAAAAACTATCAATATCATTCAGATACCTACTTGTCGTTGTGATACTAAACAAGATAAGGAATGATTATTCTCGTTCTACAGCAGTAGCAGGCCCCACATAATTTGGTATCGACGATAGCATTTCAATGTGTATGTAAACACTAAACAGTGCAGCTAAGTTACTCAACATACTAGTTGTCAGAGAATAACAAATATTGTCTTGTTAGATGCACTGCCAGTCATTGAACTTTCGAGTAACAGATAATAACAGTGATTTCCATTGTTATACAAGTTGAAAAAAAAAAAAAACTTGCAGAAAAAGTTCCTGAATTCTCAAATTAACACCAAAGCATTACAGGGTGCAGAAGAAAGTGAAACCTACATAAATGTAGCTACTCACAAAACATTTCTGATGAAGGAGTGGCTAGCCTACACAAGAGATCTACCCAGCAATTTCAACTGCAGTAATTAGCCAAGAAAAATAGTTTCCTACCACTTGACTACCTCGTCCTACAGAGTATAGAACACACACAACAAGAATACCCTACCGATCAAACCGCAGATTAGCAATCGTTAGGGAGTGGACAATGGACATACATCAGTGTAGCTTTTATATCCACTAGATCAAGCCACAAATTTCAGGCACCGTGTATCATTGTGTATCCTGATGGAGTGCTAATGTTGCAACTGCAATTTGCGTGTTCAGAGAAGCCATCTGATATTTGGCAAGTTGCAGTTATCAACTGATGCAAAAACACTAGTGCAAATGTGCAATGCAAAGTTGAAAACTGGCAACTAGGTGATGACACATTCAAATTTCAAGCATTACAGTACACCTTCAGGATTCAGGAAACAACATTACACAGAGTGGAATGAATGCATTACAAAAGAGGGAAACAAAAAAGACAACATAGCTTTTCTATTACAGACAGTGACAGTGACACAGATGAAGAGCAAGATTAGTAGAAAGCAGCATGCCCACAGACAGACTTGCGAATTGAACACTACTACGTAGTAATTACGAAAAGGGCTGAAAATTGGATTAACCATCAGGGTGGGCACGGTGCAGCAAAATCAAACCATGTCGTCTTCAGCCATGCGGATCTCAGAAGTTGATGGAGGGTCGCTGGCACCAGCAGCGTCGGAGTGGGCCTTGGAAGCCGATGCAACGGTGCTGGCACCAGCAGCGTCGGAGTGGGCCTCGGAAGCCAATACAACGGTGCCGCTGGTGGTGGAGACATGCTCGGAAGTCGATGTCATTGTTGGACTGGCAGTGGCATTGTTCCCAGTCCCAGCAGCTTCATGGCTTGGAAGGTCGTCCCTCTGCAGCTTGTCAGTGAAGGTCTCCATCCCCATGTAGAACATCAGGAGCCAAACATAGGACAGGAACTCACCGCCTCTGCCCAAAGCCTTGGCGTGGAGATACCCTCTGCATCTGCCGGCGGAGTAGCAGAGCATCTCAACCCAGAAGCCTTGGATCACCTCCCACATCTTCTGCTCACCTAAGTTCTGCAACGCTTGAGCTAGCTTCCAAGCCTCGTGGATGAAAGTTTCTGCGGTTGGGGACCAGAGCCTCCTTGTTGTGACGATGATGAGGAACTTAGCTTGCTGACAATCTTCTCTGTAAGTGCTCTCTTATCCAGACCCGGTGGTGGCTTGTCACCATTGTTCTTGAATATGTCCTCAAGCTCTTCCTGGGCTCTTGTGTAGAGATTCCGTCTGGAGCCAGGCAGGAGCATTTCAGGATTAACAATTAAGAGGTAGGCCATGTAGTTGGACATCTGCCTGCATAGGACAGATTTACAGTTGGTTAGTTCTTCAGTACATGGAGAAGAACTAGTCCTGTTGTTTCTTTCTTCATCAATAGATGGGTACCTGCCTATGGTTTCCCTGATCCAACTTCTCAATTTTTTTAATTTTTGTTGGAAATAGATCCAACTTCTTGGCATGAATACAGGTGGGACCTCAGCAAAGGCACATCTATGGTGTGAGGATGATGAGCTCAGGAAGAAGCAGAAATCTGTGGCGATGTGCCAGCGGAGGACGCTCTCATCGAATGGCCCCTGTATGCTCCAGCCGAGGTGTTCGTTGCCCTGGAGCGCCCAATGGCCCCGGTTATCGTTGAACCTGCGGTAGCTAGCAGCGTCATGCATGTTTTGCTTCCATCCAGCCTTGAGATATTGGTGAACTAACCCTGTAATTCTGTAGGACGAGAAGCACGGCCTTTCGCGCCAGTAGTGTTGTTGGTCCAGGAAGTCCTTACAGCAGCATCCAAGCAGACGACTGACAATCCTCATCTTGTTGTTGCTGCGGGCAACGTATCCTATGAAGCTGCGTTGACCGACAATCTCTGGCCAGTCCGTAGAATCTCCCTGCTCAGCAAAGAAACCACCGGAAAAGAATTCAACTGCTGCAGTAGAGCAAAGTATGGCGTATGTTATCTTGACATCAATGTGGTTGTAAGCTGCTCGGTGGCTGTGCTGGAAGAGACCGATGGCTGCCCACGGTAGCAAGCGTGACACCTGTATCCAAACGAAACTGATGGTGGCTGTCTTGAGTTTGGTGTAGAGAAGTAGGAACGCAAGAGCTAACTCAAATCGCACGGCGCCATATGCTCCCTTCTCCGTGAACCCGCAGAAATGCTCAAGGATGCTAAGCCGACGAGAATATGGAGATGAAAGGTCTACAAATAACATATTCATCTCTTTTTGCACTTGACGAAGCGTTTCTAGTATCCTTTCTTCTGTGTCCGTGTCGTCTGTGTCTACAAATAGTTTAGAGATTTGGAGATCAAATTAAAGTACATACGTACATTACTACATTTAAACACATACTGTAGAGGTTAATAATAAACAGCTAGCTAGCTTACCGGCCTTGTCGTTGAGGTTTGGACGACGGCCTTCATCCTCCATTGCTCCTTGCGCCTCCTCACCTTCTTCCGTTTGTTGTCGGACGATAAAATCCTTGGCTTTTCTCACGAATCCCTCGGCCTTCATCTCCCCTTCCTTTTCCTTTACAGCAGTAGCTGAGCTGACAAGGCTATAGATGCTTGCCCTCTTAAAAGCCCAGGGTTTGTCGAAGCATTTGAGAACCCCAAGGACGAACAACAGGATTGCGGCCTGCAACAGCCTCTTGTCTCCGCCGCCTAGTGGCCACGACCTCCAGAAGACGTAGATGGCCACGGTGACTTGAGACACCGCGGTGAGCACGTGCCGCGTCCACAGCTCGTTATCCTCGATGTTGTAGGCGGTCACGCCGTCACTTCCACCAAGGTGGATTAGAAGGACGGGCGCCCAGACCACCTCCAACAGTGTGTTGCTGCTGCTGCCGCCGCCGCCCACACCGCCATCACCTGGGTCGGCTTTATGGCGGTTGAAGAGAGTGGCGAGGCCATATATTGCCACAGCATCGCCGGCTTGGTATGCCAGCCACAGTATGAACCTGAGCCGACCGGAAATGGCCTGCCTACGGAGAAGGGGGAAAGAAAAGGAAGAAGATTTGGAGGAGCAGGCTGGTGAGGACGAGGACACGCAGCTGCCACCTCCTCCCACCAATGCACAGCACTTGTGAGACCCCTCATCTCTATCTTGTCGATCTCTCTCACCAAGCAACTAAGCAAGTGAAAAGAACCCCGGAATGGAAGAGGTACGGTGGTGATTCAATCGGTTCGATCTCACCCGCTAATCCTATGTGTAAGTATATTTGAACAAGATTAGCGACAGATGCGGCGTCGCTGTCATCACGTGCCGCGCGCCTCTATTTCTTATGTTACAGCATAACACAGGAGTACACATGACTAGCCGTTTGGCTAAATCAGATATTTTCTTGACTTGCTCAAATGGTTCCGAGGTCTTGTCTTTAAAATATGCTATTATAGGACCACTCGCTAGAACACGAGTGTAACTAGTAGGCAGTATCCCCATAAACAACCCACAACTCGTTCATGTAAACAAGACTACCGATGACGGTCCCGTCTTGGGAAGTGGGAACATAGTTATCACTTATATATATATAAGGCTAGCTGTCTTGAATCTTGATCAAGAGGTGCCACATGGGAACAATATAGTTCTTCCTATATACTTATATATATGTGGTGGATAAATAGAAGAACAATTCTTTAAGAGCTATATATATTTGATTTGATGCCCTCCAAACCATACTGGGTTAGCAGGCTCGAGGAGATGGTGATACAAAACCAAGCAAGGCTGCTGCCGACATCTGAAGACTATCGTCTATCGATGAAACAACAAAAGTGTGAACCCTTCCTAACTCGTGTCCTTGATCTTCTTCCCCCTCCAGATTCTCATTAACTCCTGATTCGTCTCCCTTCTAGACCCTATGGGAACCCTTCTCTACTATTGCTAAAAAAATCATTCTTCCTCTCAATTGTATATTGCTTTCCAAAACACTCTCCCTCTCATTCGTATTATGAAAATTGCATCACTGTATATCTGAGTCTACTCCTATGTTTGGAGAAGCAGTTAATGTAAGTGAGAATGCATCCCATCGTTACCTGGGCGCGGTTGTCAGAGCTGGCGAGCACTGAAGCCATGCGCGTGGCCATCCAGCGCGTGCAGACGCTCATCCGGCGGAAGGGCCCGATGTTCTCCACCTCCCCGTCCATCTCCGGTCGCCAGCAGCAGCAGACAGCGGCGGGCGGGCCTTGCGCTTGGTGAGCCGACAAGCGTGGAGCGGTTGAGGCGCGGGCGCGTGGGATTGAGCGGGCGCCGGTGATTGCTGGCGAGACTGCCAGAGTGCGTGAGGGCGGCGGCGGCGGCGGCGGCGGCGCTGCGTGATGATTGCTATTGGGCTGCTACTCCGGCGTCGGCCCTTCTTTGTTGTCTTCATATGGGCTTGCAACTGGCCTTTCTGATGTTTTTCTGGCCCATGTACCAGAACCTCCTCCTGTGCCAGGCCATCTGTAGTTTCAGTCCACAAGACCAGAACCTCTCTCAAGGGCAAAACAATCAGTAGTGTGCCAGAAAAATGCACCCGATGCAAGAAGCCTGTTCCATTGCATAGAGCCAAAGATTACCGGCACTAGCAGGCTCAAGATAAGATGGGCAAGCCAATGCGTTTTATACAGCAATCACATTCCTTCTTCACTTGAGGTCCTTAAATGATGCAGCTCAGCATGCAAACTTAATTTGACGCTCTAGCTATTCTGAGATTTTTTTAGATAATGGATAATACAATCCGGCCTCTACATCCAGGGATGTACACAGCCAAGCTATTTTGAGATGCAGCAGCAACAGTATTTTCACATGCACAATTGCACACTTAAATCTTGAAGAGACACAAATTAACCATTACAAAGTTGTAAGCTTGCGACTAGATAATGAACCATCCAAATTTCAAACATTGCATTTCTTCACAAGGGGGTAAAACGACATCACACATAGTTCAAGGCGTAATACAACAACCCACAACTTTTTATTACACTGATGAGGAGCAAGAGAGTCAAAGTGCACGTAGCACACGTCGACAACAGGCTTGCAAACAAAAACAGAGTACGATACAACCAGTATAGTAGTAATAACAACAAAAAAGAGTCGGAAATCGGAACAGTAATAGTAGCCAACATGATAAGGGTGGGTGTCAAGCCACATCATCTGCAACTTCGTGAATCTCGGAAGTGGATGCAGTGTCATACCGCTGGCTCCCTCCTGGGCTTGGAAGATGCTCCCTCTGCAGCCTGTCCGTACTGGTGGTGGTGGAGACATCCCCAGCCTGCTCAGCTGTGTCGTTGCTCCCTGCTTCATCATGGCTCAGTGGCTCCTGCTCCCTCTGCAGCTTGTCCGTGAAGGTCTCCATCCCCATGTGAAACAGCAGGAGCCAGACATAGGAGAGGAACTCGCCGCCTTCGCCCAAAGCTTTGGCGTGCAGGTAACCTCTGCATCTACTGGCGGAGTAGCAGAGCATCTCCACCCAGACGCCTTGGATTACTTCCCACATCTTCTCGTCACCCCATTCTTGTCCCAAATCCAACAACCCTTGGGCAAGAGCCCAGGCGTCGTCGATGAAGTTTTCTCTAGGACCTTCCTTTGACTCCTCTTGACAGCCCTGTTTTGACTCATTTTCAGAAGCTTTTTTCTTGGACTTGTCCAGCATGGTACTTATTACTCTCTCCATAATCCCTTTCTTTTTCACCGGTGCAGGTTTCCACTGACTCCAGCTTATTGGATTCCTCCTAGTGTCCCGAAGGATCTCCTTGATCTCTTTCATAGCAGCTCTGGCTCTTTTGTACACATTCCACTTCCTGTCCTTTAGGATATCCTTGATCTCTTTACAAGCAGTTGCGAACTTCTTGTCCTCAATGGCCTCCTTGAGGTTATCGTAGGCGGTTATGAAGAGGTTACGCCTAGTGCCAGGCAACAGCATCTCAGGATTCACAAACAGAAGGTACACCATGTAGTTGGATATCTGTCTGCACTGAGATTTGGTCTCGTCATAGCTGTCGACAGATGAACTGGTCACACTATTCCCACTTCCCTTAATGCAGAACGTGCAAGTGCACACTTTCGAAAAAAAACTGGGCACCCTTGGATGATGATGAACTTTGCGTACCATTTCCCTTCTCCTGCCTCTTAGTCTTTCGTTTACCTCACTTATTCTCGTCAATATTGTTGGCACCTCAGCAGAGGCACATATATGCTCTGAAACTGAAAAGGAGGTCGGGAAGAAGAAGCAGATATCTGTGGCGATGTGCCAGAGGAGGACACACTCATCAAACGGGAGTGGCATCTTCATCCTCACCATGCCCGGAACATGGCTGGTGCAGTGGTTGCGCTCAAGCACCCAGCGGCTGCTGTGCTCGTTGAATCTGCGGTAGTTAGGAGCGTCCTGTATTTCTTTCATCCACCCATCCTCTTTCAGATACCGAAGGACCAGCTTGGAAATTCTGCGAGACGAGAAGCATGACTTCATGCACCAGTGTTGGTTGAGGAAGTCCTTGCATTGGAACAAACTTGGAACCCACATCCAGCTTTTATGCCTTTTGATACGAGCAAAGTACCCTACGAGGCTATATTGAGCGACCATCTCTGGCCACGCATCCCTGAGAGAGCTCTTTGCCTTACTAGCCACCAAGAACAATACAGGATGAAAGAAGGACGAAGAAGCTTGTAGCACAGCAGTACAGTATAACATGGCATATGTAATCTTGACATCAATACCATCATCTTGAGCTTCTCTCTGCCTCATGTGGAAGAGAGTGATGGAGAAACACGGCAGCAAGATACGTGGTGACATCATCAGCCGAATGAACCAGCCAGGACCACTCATATCTTGATCTGCAGCCTTCAGTTTGGTGTAAAGGAGTAGGAACGCATTAGCAAGCCCTCGTCGCAAGGAGTCATACGCTTTGTCTTCGCTGAACACACAGACGTCTTTGAACATACTAAGCCGACGACAATATGGGGATGAGAGGTTTACAAAATAATTTCATGGCCTCAACGGGCCCTTGAATCAGTTCTCCTCTTTTTTTGTCTTCTTGGAGCGATTTCCTTTGTCGTTTATTTAGTCTCTTTCTTAGCCGTCCCCAGAAGGAACTGCCTTGTGATGGAGGATGATCGCCGTTGCCTATTAATTTAATTTGGTGTCAAATATTCAGGGATATATATAGTACTATGTCGATCGAGCAACGAGAATAAGCGGGAGACGAAAGGTAGGTACAGTTAGTTCAAAAATAGTTTTACCGGTCTCGATATTGCGTCTTTCTTTTACATTCCTTCGTGCTTGTCTTAATCTTTCTCTTAGTTGTCCACAAAAGCTGCCTTCTGATGATGCCACTGCATCATCCTTCAAGAATCCTCGGACAAATGCCCATGCTCCACTCCACATGTCCTCCAATAGCATGGATATTATTAGGAATATTATCCCCAATATTTCCATTATTATAATATGTGCATTTATTCCACCGAGCTCAGAATTTATAATAATGAGACCTGCAATAACAGAGCCTTCATGTTAAAACCTAGTAGACGTGAAATTCCAAATAAACAAATTATCTAGCGACTAATTTGGCATACTCTGATCATCCTCACCAGTAATTAATAGTCATTGGATAATGGATATTAAAAGAGATTGGTCACGGAATAATTGATTGATTAGATGGCAAAGGGTACAGGTTACATATATAGCCAATGTCACGTGCCAAGTTGGGGGCCCATTGGGCCTTCTACACGCCGCAAGGCAAGGAGGCTGGCGGGCTGCCGCCGCCTTCCATCATCATCGCCATCATACTTCGCAATTAAGTAACAGTTATTTAGGAAATAAAATAGGACATCGAATCCGGGATTTCTTTAGATGCAAGTCTTCTCCTAACTATAAATACAAAGGGACTTACAATCAGTTGAATCAATCGGAAGATAAATGGGTAACTCCCAACAGCTTCAGCTCTCTCTCTCTCTCTCTCTCTCTCTAACCCTCGCCGCGTGCGCCGTCATCATCTTCGCACCGCCGCCCTGCTACCGTCGTTCGTTAAGCCTTAACACCGCCGTCCCGACATCAACGCATGTGTGCTGCCTCCCGGTGCTGCCGTGCGTGCCTCTAGCTCGGCGCCGCTATCATTCTTCATCCTCTACCCCGACCGCCGCCGCCTCGGCTCACCGCCGACGTGTCGCCAATGCCGGAGATCCATCGGTTTGTGAAGGATCCCTAGGGTTTATAGAAACACCCAATCAACGGTGATCCTTGCCTAATCTACCATCTATCTATCTTAACCCTTAAGGCAGCCAACCTGGTAGGCTTGGCGCCAGGCCCAAGGCCAGCCCAATAGGGGTACAATCTAACAGATATAGTATGTTTTCTTTACTACCTATAAAGGATGGAAAGGGGACAATTTTTGGTGCGCTAAAAATTTTCTGTCCGCCTCCCTCCGCCTCCTGGGATACCAGTCCCCCACCGTAAAAATTTGGCGCCGACAGGTGGGACCATGGCATTCCATCTCTCCTCTCCTCCCCTTCCCGACGCGAGCCCTCCCGAGTCCCAACTCCCCGCTTCTCCCAAACCCTAAGCCGGCGCCTCTCACCATCGCCATCCACAGCAGGCGGCGGCCGCTTGACGACGCCCGATGCGCCGCCGCCCACAGTGGTCGTCTATCCGCCCCAACGCACGACCCGGTCGGCGCCTTGCCCATCCTCGATCTATATGCCGCCGCCCATCACCGACCTGGCCAAGACGAGCGGCGCCGCCTCTGGAATCTTCGCTCGCTCCCACGGCAGCATGGCCGTGGAGGGGGCGAGGAGCCCGCAGCCTCCCGGTCGCCGCTGTTTTTTTCTATTTTCTGTGATTTTAGGAGCTATTTTTACAGAAATTCTCGTTCTCGGATTTGGAGCGATTTGGCTTGTTCTTTTTGTCCTGATTGATGCTTTGTCGAGTGATGAATTAGGTCACCAAGTGATTTGAATCAATTCCACTCGTACATCAAGACTAGTATCACGCCCGTGCGTTGCTACGGGACAACTAAAATTTTATACAAAAAAATATATAGATCGCATGATAAGATAATAATGCTATGAAATTAAACACCGAATACTTAACCAAAGATCAATTCATAGAGGCACCTAGGAAATGGACTTTATATTCTTTATAAATAGAATTGTAAATAATTGGGACATCAGTCTCTAGAACATAAATAAACACATTCTTAAACTGGGGCAATATTTTTTTTTTTTTTGTCAATGCGATGTGTAGCGCTAGCATGCAGTTCCTAAAATTGAGGTGTCTCAACACATATTCTGCTTGGCATTATAAGCTCCAACAAATATATTAGGTAGTAACCTGCAACCATGACCATGCTATAATCAGTATCGATACTGATTGAAAGGTAAAAGCCATTCAACAAACACAATGAGAATGGTAGAGGCCATGGTTTTGAAGATCTGCAAAGAGATTAAGTTAACTTCCTGTTTGCTCTTGTTCAAGTATTGATTAGTAGAGCATCTTTAATTTTAAAATGACTCTATCCACTGTTTGCATAGTAAAAAACTACCTAAAAGCAAAGCTATGACGAGGCACTGCCAATTGTGGAAGAATTATACATGCTGCCAGTTAAACAAATAAACAGTGGATAGTTAGCACGAGGAATCTTGATTTGCTGGCTTGCTGCAGCCGTGCAACTATCAGAAGTAGCTTTGTAGGCAATGAAGTCAGTCAAGGAAGCATGCTTGACCTCCTGCTAACTATATAAACAGTGGATATCACCAAAAAAAACTATATAAACTGTGCAGTTCAAAAACGATTAAAAAAAACCACATCATATGAGAAGTTGGCACTGCTTCTGCTTGCCTGTTGCTGTAAGGCCAAACATAGAAAGAAGCAAAAGCAAGAAGACACAGGTTTTTGAAAAGCCGTTGTTCTAAGCCTTATGAGCAGAGGAGGCACACTGGCCACTGGGCAAGGGGACCCTAATTAGATCTCGCAAGCAAAGAACAGGTCAACACATCATCAACCCAAACAGCAACAGACAACTGAACAACACAAAAAACTGGCCTTTGCCAAGGGGTGCAGACGAACATGTCTTATTAACAATTTACTAAGGAGAGTGCATCAGGGTGTAAATATGTCATTTTCTTAAATATATATGAAGACCGTCACCTATTGTTGTACTCAAGTGTGCAATATCAAAACACAAATGTAAATTCAGAGCTTTCTAAAAAAAGGTTTTTGTCCAGTTTGTGGATAAATAACATTTTGTCTTTAAAGAAGAGGTCGATCCAGGACAGCAACACACTTGATCTTTCCTAGAAAACAAAAAATTAACCTTTACAACACATACCATTGATAATGAGCTACCTAGAGAAAGATTAATTCTTACAATTAATCTAAATTGCATCTCAATGTTACACACACTAATTTGTACACATGTTTCTAACTTGATTTTGTGGCTAGACCTCGGAACACCAAGTACTATTTTTGCTAGATCATGTCATTAAAACATTTTTTGCAAGATCATTCTTAATAACCCCAGAATGTATTTATTTCATACAATGCACAATGCACATCATATCGCAAGAAATAGCTGTTAGATCTGGCTGCACCAATCTATCTCAAGCACTTGTCACAACATCTTCACATACACATTCTTGACAGGACGCTTATGATACATCAATTAAGCTAAATATTATATTTTACAAGGTTACTAAATGTGTAATAGAATGCAAAAATCTAGGCATTCAATTGTGGTAAGCATGCCCATAAATTTGGGGAAAATAGGAGAAACCTTACTGATTCATTTTACCTTAGTGTGGCTACTTTAGGTCTCTTCCTACTAATGCTCGCAGTCCTCCTCGTAACACAATCATGTAGATCATTGTCTGAAAAACACAATCATGTAGATAGTTGTGAGAGATACATAAGCCATATTTTTTCTAAATATCCACAACCATTTTCCTAAATGCAAATTTTAATTAAGGATACAAAACATTTATATGAAAAATGATCAATAGATGAATAGAAAAGGTGCAGGTCTACATTTCACATCATTGGTGTATGTTTTACAAAAAAAAAAAAAAAAAAAAAGAGTAAAATATTAGCTTGCACTCAGCACCAGGTAGCTGACATTAATCCTAAATTTCCAGTCAACAAGCTGGGGCTGGCGGTGTGGTGCTCGCCGGTCGCCGCAATCATCAATCCGCCAGGAGAGAGCTCGCCGCAAAAACGCATGCACAAAGGGAGACCGATATTGTAGTGGAGGGACTGCACACAACTCTGCTTCCCGTCTTCGCTGATTAGGAACGAACAAAAACAAAAGGGCAGCAGCACCGGTCTGATCACGTCGACCAAGAACAAATTGAAACAAAAATCGGCTCTGGAACTGGGACTGCAAAACTCAACTGTAGGAATAGATGTGCCGGTCTGTTCATCGGCGCTGAGAAGCACCTCACCGGTCAAAAGCAAAAGGCAAACTGGATCCCCAGATCGAGATCAATGAAGGGCTAATTAAAGAATGAATCCATCTAGAACTCTCCAAATAAATCACGTACAGGATACTGCTAGAGAAAACCAAAAGGACGAACAACAATAGGTCAAGTCACAAGAACAGAAAATTGAGCGGTCACCAAAACGATGTCGACGGTGGCGATGACACGATTGTCGGCGAGGTGCCGCCACCACCGTTGGCCACACGCGGGATCAGCGCCCTTCCTGAGTTCGATCGAGATCACTACTTGGCCAGGCAGCGATGATAGATTGGAGGAGCATACGCGACGGGAAACAGGATACATACCTGAAGAACGCGATCGGCCTCCAGGTTTAGGCTGCCGCCCACCTGGCCTCCAAGAAAACGGCGGCTGCGGTCCGCGATGGAGGCGACGAGTTCTGGTGATGGCTGCCCGAGGGAGAGTGTATGGAGGGCGTTGGTCACGACGGCGAGGGAGGCCAGTGCGAGGGAGATCGCGGAGGGCGTGTGTCGCGATGAGCGAGGCCCGCGGTGATTGCTATCTTTCCTTATTATACGATTTTTCCTTGTGTGGTCCTTTTCTTTCTACATAGGGGTGGTATTTAGCGAATATTGATCAGGTGGAGACGTGATTAGTGGTATTATTTGGGAAGCAAAATTTGCGGGTCGCACGGGGACGACGGAGACGACGGAGGCGGGATGTCCCACGGAGGCAGAGAGACGGTTGAAAATTTTTACCGCACCAAAAAATGTCCCCTTTCCATCCTTTATAGGTAGTAGTAAAGATATCAGTCGAGTAGCATTTTTGGGGAAAGTTTTTTGTTCATACATGTGATCTGAATTTCCGAGAGGTTCGGTTCAAATTGAACGATGATTTCTTCGAATAGCTCACCTACTCTGTTCTGATCCTCTGTGCGAAATTTGAGAACGAGTCATGACGATTTGGTCGAGTTTCTCTCCATATAATGCTCGCCTGTTTTTCGTTGTTCGTGCGTTCGATCTCTTTGTGTCACGCTTTGGTCGATCTCTCCCAGCACCAATGCATGTGCTCGCTCAGCACCAAGCACAGGTGCTTTGCACTCGGCCGATTGGCCTAGTTGACAAGCAGCAGTTCGTGCTTCAGTAGAAGCATTAGCAACTACCCTGCACGAGCAAACTAACAACATGGAGGCAGGTAACTCGACATTCACATTCAGAGTAAGTGTGTCATCTTGTTCCTGTTTAAATTCAGTTCCAGAGTCGAGTGCCCTTTCTCTGCAATAGTGAGTTATCATTTTAAGGATTCATTATCTCATATTTGGAGTATTAATTTATTTCACCTGATCGCAGTTGTACTCACGATTTGAAAGGGTAGTATGCACTTTTTGCTTGTTTCACGTGCACAGCTTGTCCTGTTCTTTGTTTCCCAGGTCTCTCCAATTTCAGAGAGGCATCACTCTCAATTTAATTTGGCAGATAGCAAGTGTAGCAGCTATTTCTCATTGTTGTTTAGAAGTAGAAAAGTTGCTTGTTTCTTTGATCGAAATGCGCATTAGGCAGCAGCTTCTCTGCCTCCGCTATCTCCTGTTCACTGTAGTTCTTGCCTCATTTACAGGAAACAAGTTTCAGCACTCAATTTTATTATCTTGCATACGTGAATTACTACTTGTTCTTTCATGCTTGATCTGATTTACATAAGTTGTAGAGGTCAAAGTCTCGACTGTCGGTAGTTTTTGTTTTAGTAGTGTCCCGCGCCTTTTTGGTTTCTTCCGCAGATTTCTCGTTTATGAATCCATGGAACTATGCTTACAAAGAACAAATATTCAGTAATGGACTGCATTATATAGATCCATGTTCCTACCACACATTTAAAACAACTAAACAAGTAAAAAAATATTTGGCCATGGTAATACAAGTATCTTGGATGCCTTGTACAAATTAGCATCAACCTTCACATTTTTCTATCTTGGCTGTCACATTGTCGCTGACAAACAGGCACAAGGTGGTATATCTAGCGATGGTGTCATACTTTCTAAACTATGTTTTTACAGATCCTAGATTATCTGAACTGAGTACCAATTGAAATTCTGTATTGTCTTGCAACTCTGTATATTAGAAATGTTTTTGAACACATGGTATAAGTTTTTCTTTTCAATATGGAAAAGAGCTCCATGACATTGTTTTGTGAATACATGTTTAAATCAGTGATTAATTTAGATGTGGTAGTTTTTTGTAATCCAAATCTTGTTATTATTGGATTCATTGTCTGAGTTCCGCTCTCAATGGAAGTTCTAACTTCCTGATTATCAAAGTGACACATGAACTTTCTAAGTGGAATTGCTCAGGTACACCCTGAAGGAAAATATGTGGTGGATTAGATAAGAGCATTCATACCACAAAGATCACACCTTCAACATGAGTTGCTCTTCGGAATGACTGCTATATGCTCCATCTGATATGTGAAGTCAACTTTGAAGTCATCGAGCTTCCAATCAAACATCCAGAGCTGTTTGAGAGCCTTGGAATTGCCCAACCAAAGGACTTTTTCTCCCTTGAAGACCATCTTAACTTGTTTGTTTTTACATGTAAGGTGGAAAAGACTGTGATCCTATTTATTTTTCAGGGTTCTCCTTTATGGACCTCCGGCACGTGCGGTTGCTCATCACACTGACTGCACCTTCATCAGGTTGTCTGGTTCTGAGTTGGTTCAGAAGTATATTGTTGAGGGCTCCCAGATGGTCCGTGAACTCTTTGTTGTGGCCAGGTAGGCTGAGTAAATATCTCCACATTTCTCTTCATGTTGTAGCTGAGGCATTAGTTGTTTGTGAGTTGAAGCATAATTTTGCATATACATATTTTTTTTATTATCTTTAATTGTGGGCTTAGCTATCTGGTTATCTTATTGCAGGGAACATGCACCATCCATTATATTTATGGATGAAATTGACTCAACGATCTGCTATAGAATGGAGTTTGGCGCTGATGGTTTTGAAGCATCAAACAAAATTTAAGGTACACATCACTTGTGTTCCTGTGTTAGTCCAGATCTCTGCCATGAAGGAGAACAAGGAGATCCAGAAAAAGAAGAACAAGGTCCAAAGAAGAAGAACAAGGTCCCTGCAACCTTGCAAATGATAAGCTCAAGTGATCTGGAGGACGATAGAGCAAGCCATTACCTTAGTTGTATCATGGAAATGTCAATACAGTAAAGTTTGTGAGCCTGCGACACCGTGCTCTTTGTGTTTTTGTTAATTTTAAGAACATTAATTTTTAGATCAAATGTCACTTTAATGTTTATATTTTTTATAAAATTATTATATTATCTTACTGTGCGATCCATATATTTTTATTAGAAAAGTTTAGTTGTCCCGTAGCAACGCACGGACATGATACTATTAGAAAAAACAATAAAATAGAGTTCACGAGCATGAGATATCCATGATTGATTGGGTTACTTTCACAAAACTCTTTTGGATTAAATGTCACTTTAATATTTATTGTTTAATTTCATAGTATTGTTATCTTATCGTGTGATCCATATGTTTTTATATAAAATTTGGTTATCCCGTAGCAACGCACGGGGCGCTTAACTAGTCTAAAAAAAAAAAAAAAAACCACCCCTGCGCAATTATGATAAGTACACAAAGTAAACTCTAAATTTGCATTTAGTTATCCACCACTAGCTATTATGAAATGTAATTTAAAGTATAACATAATAAATTTGCATCTAAATTAACCCTACCTATCACTATGAAAGAAAATGCAAAATAACACGCCAAATTTGTATCTTAATTCACCATTACAATGGATAATAATGCAAAATAACCCCTAAATTTGTCTTTCAATTACACACATATATCGTTATGAAAGTCACCCATTTACTTTATATCTAAATTAGAGCGTAACTTAGTTGGTTAGGTTCCTTGTGGTGGAACAAGCCCACTGGATTCAAGTTACGTTCCTCAACTTGGCACAAGTGCTCGCATTTTCATAGATTTATTTTAGGATTTAACAGTGTTGTGCATTGAGTGGTTTCCTATAGTTTTCATGTGAAATGAAGCACAAAGGAAAGTTTCCTACGTTTTTTGTGTAGACGATTCCTACAAACCAAATGGTGCTACAGTGACTGAATGTGTAGGATTATGAATCCTACATTTTTCTTTGTTTTTCCTGCAATCCAAATAGATAGCACTTTAGACCATCTTTTTTAGAGAGCTTAAAATTTAGGACTACTTTGGAACACACTAAAGCAAAAAACATAGCAATTCTTCTAGATTCAAGAATGTAGATCAGGACAAAAAAAACACATGAATTTTTAAGGAATGATTATTTGCACTCTGCAGGAACATATGATTTTTACCAAGAGGGGGGTTTGAGTGGATGCTAAGCTTCCTATAGTTGCTCCAAAACAGCCACAGGAAAATTTCGTACACTATTCCTATACTCCATTACTGTGAACCAAAAGCATGAACAACACTAATTCCTATGTGATTTCCATTCCTATGTTTTCCTTCATTTTTCCTATGAACAAAAGAGGTCTAAGTGATTAAAATTTAGACCATGATATCTAAACAGAGCCTAGCTAATATAACTAATAGTGGAGTATCAGAAATAAACACGTACTAGAGTTTGATCCTAAAACGTGAATAAAAAAATTATTGCAACTTTAAGATAAAAAAATTTAAAGCAAAAATTATATATGCCATGGGTCGATTGGCTAGTATGTACAGTAGGATAATAAGACCATGATAATGAAATGCATGTGCGATTGGTGTAGAAATAGCTAATTACTTACTGCCTCTTGGATGCATGTCCTCAAAAGCTACTCCTTGCGCCTCAGCTTTATCCCTTTCTTTTCGGACTAAAGCCACGTCCTTCACAACAAAAGCCTTTGCTCGTTTCACGTACTCCTCCAGCGGATACATCTCGCCTTGATTTTGTTCCCCAGCAGTTGAGCTGACGAGGCTATAAATGCTCGCACTCTTCAGAGCCCAGGGCTTCAGCAAGCATTTGAAAACTCCAGGGATGAACAAACAGATTGATGCATACAACAAAATCTCATTATTACCACCTGACGTCCATGACATCCAGAACACATAGACGGCCACAATGACCTGAGACACCCCGGTGAGCAGGTGCCGGGTCCACAACTCGTTGTCTTCAATGTTGTAGGCAGTGATGCTATCATGTCCGCCAAGGTGAATTAGGAGGATGGGCACCCAGATCAACTCCAGTCTGCTGGGGCTGCTGCCTCCAAGATTTTGATCTGCCACCTTATGGCGGTTGAAGAGCGTGGCGAGGGCATATATGGCCATGGCATCGCTGGCAAGATATGCTAGCCACATTACGGATCTCAAAAGCCTAGGAATGGCGTACGCAAAAACGAAAGGATTAACCGAAGGAACTGGATGGCCAGGCTGCTGAGGACGAGGACACGCAGCTGCCACTTCTCCCACCAGTCCACAGCACTCGTGAGACTGAGACCCCCCATCCCTCTCTTTCTCTTGTCTCCCTCAGAAACGTACACAGGCGGACACCAGAGGCAAATGAGAATCGGCCTGGATATAGAGGTGATGATTCAGTTAAGTCTCACCCGCTAATGTAATCCTATGTATATTTACACAAGGTTGGCAACAGATGCGGTGTTGCTGTCATGTTGCTGTCAGATGCGGTGTTGGCGACACATGTACAGTTCGGCTAAAACATTTTGTTTCTTGACTTGCTTTAGTTCCGTGGTCCTCTCTAGGGATAAAAATTATATGCCATATGGCCACTAGATCCCAAGTAACTAGGCAATATCCCATAAACAACCCACAACTTGTCTAGGTAAACAAGACCTCCGATCGCGTCTTGTGAACATAGTAGTTATCATGGTGTCTCGATCCAGCGGTTCCACATGCGAACAAGATTATACTACTACTAATTAATTAGAGGCTCAAATGAAGACACCACAATAATTTTCACCCGACATGCTAGAGGCTTAGGTCTCACCAGACATGCTAGTAAAAAATGATAATTTTAGACATTTTCGTAATGATCACCGAACATCCGATCTTTAGAGCAACTTCAAGAGATGTGCTACCCGTGTTTGGTAGGTTATATATGACTTTTTAGAGAAAAATTTGAAAAGAGAAATGCTATATGGTTTTGTAAAATAACAAACTTGCTATCCCCGGTGGCCATATATATCCAACCATAGTCATTTGCTATATATATAGTTTTGTAAAATAGCAAATCTGTTGTGGATCTCTTTTTTTTTTTTTTTACAAGTTTTCTATTTTAAAAAATGGCTAAACAATAAAATTTGGCTATTCTATTTAGCCAACCTGTTGGAGTTGCTCTTATTCTGGTAGACCCTAATCATCATGGTTAATAATAGCCAACGGCATCTATTCAATCTACTACATCTATGTAGGGAACCCTACTAGGGAGTTCTATTGACGTGCAGGTGTCACTACGTAGTTTTCGGTTAATAGCAACACACAAATTGTATTGTAATATGCCCTTTTAAGGTGCAATAGCTGAAATTGCATCCAAAAAAATTTGGAGATGCGCAAAGGTCTGTGGTATTAACCTTCAACCACCATTGCCTTTTGGGTGTTGCAATTTTTTTTTTCTATTGCAACACAATGAGGTGTTGAAACAAGACTAGATTGCCACGCTCTAGGTGGTGTTATTATATCCTATTGCAACATTTTAGGTGATGCTAGATGTTTCAATGGCATCTAACACCGAGCATTGCAAATCTAAAAAGAGGCGTTGCAAAGCATTGTATTGCTACGCTCTAGTTGTGGTTGCTACACTCTTTTTTGCCACAAAATTTCTTTGGGTGCTATATGTGATCCCGCCTCTATTACTACGAAATATGTTTGGATGTTATACTTGACAATCTATATTGCCACCAAAGGTTTTTTTGGTGCTATATGTGTTCCTTTTATTACTATGAATCGTGTTTCGATGCTATACTTGTCGACCAATATTGCCACCAAAGTTTTTTTTTGGGTGCTATATGTGTTCCCGTTTATTACTACGAAATCTATTTGGATGCTATACTTGATGACCAATATTGTCACCAAAGTTTTTTTTTTGGGTGCTATATGTGTTCTCATTTATTACTATAAATTGTGTTTGGATGCTATACTTGATGACCAATATTGCCACCAAAGTTTTTGTGGGTGCTATATGTGTTCACGTCTATTACTACCCCTTCAACTTTGTATTTCTTCTCCTTCAAAGTCCTCCTCTCGATGGTCTCATGTACCCCCTTGCAACTATAAAAGGGGCCCTTGGCCATCGGAAGGGGGCAAGCTCTCAAGCACACAAGTCTTCAACACACATTCACAGAGACCTGGGAGCTCGTCTCCCTCTCTCGATTCGCTTGTACTAGCCCCGTGCACGAGCCTTTGAGCTCGTGTAGTGCAAACACTGACTTTGGGAGCTCGATTAGCCCCGAACCAAGATAAATCTCGTGTCACCGTCTCTTGAGTTAGGCCATCTTAGCACACACTAGCCGACGATTATTATGACCGTGGTATATGACCACGACAAATAATAATAATAATAATAATAATAATAATAATAATAATAATAATAATAATAATAATAATAATAATAATAAGACCATTAGCGCCTCGTCGTCGACGGAACGTCGCTTACCACTTAATGCATAATGCCGGTAAATCCTGGAAAATCCCCGAAAAAGATGCGAGCACCAGATTTTGGACCCCGATGGGTAGCGTCCCACTAGACCGTCCTACCATTAGACTAAGAGCCAATTCTCCATGATTTTTCATCTTATATGTGGTCACGTTACTTAAACGAAGAGGCGGATTGGTGTGCCGGCCGAGCTTATAAAAGAGAGACTTTTTTTTTTTTTTGCCCTTGATTTGAGCAATACAATTGGCGCTAGTCCGTATGACGATCCTCACACTTAATGGCCTGCCTAATGATCGGCCCTTGTCGCAATCCTAACCATGCACATGGGTTTGAGCGACAACTACGGATCTTTCACGTTCATACTTTGGATTTTTTTAAAAAAAAAAAGTTAACACTTTGGACTTCTACGTGTCGTTTGTTTTGTACTCCCTCTATTTTCTGAAGAAAAAGATACAAAACTAGAATAGTTCTAAGTCCATATAAAAATATACCAATATTTATAGATTCATCATGAAGCATACTGTATTTTCACATCTCTTTAAAGTCATACATGTCAACACTATTTTCTATAAGCAAAAGTTAAATTTAACATAATTTGATTTAATCTGAGTAGACCTAGAATTATATACTTCTGAAGCCGAATATAATGCAGTATATACAGGAAGCAGGTGGGAGAGGTCTGCTGTTCAGGCGTAAGAAGGGCTTGCATAAGCATGTTTATTTGCTTGACATGACATAACACTTCCGTGGTCTTTTTTTTTTTAGAAAAATCACCAGAGAGTTGCTGAGCTATATTTTTAGAAAGGAAAGCAGCAATAGAAAACAACCAAGCAACTAGCATCTTAGCAAGTGAAGAACCCGGGAATTAAAGAGGCGCTGATTCAGTTCAGTCTCACCCTCTGATTATAGCTCCTTTTTTTTTAGAAAAAAGGAACCTTCATTCCGGTCTTCACATCCACTCCGTGGATGATTACCGCTCAAAGTCACAATACAAGGGGCATAGCCCAATAGTTCCACAAAACGGTTACAACAAAATGAAAAGAGATCCTCACAGCAAGAGGACAACTAAACCAGCAAGGCTCAGCAGACATACTAAACCAGCCATGCTCAGACTAACCGAACACCCAGCAGCCATTGTCTGAACCGAACCCTCTGATCCTAATATCCTCTTCACAGTATATTTGAACAAGATTAGCGACAGAGGCGGCATCGCTATCATGTGCCACCTCTATTTCTTAACTTGCACCGATACAAAACAACCCACAACTTGTGTATGTAATTAAACATAACCTCTGATGACCGATCGCGTCTTAGGAACATGTACAAGACCTTGAGTTCTTCATAACTTATCAGTTAATGAGCTATGGGCACATGTTCTGTTTTGATTAGAAACCCAGACGTTTGTTTATAATTAAAAAAAGTGCCAGTTTGGATGAATAATCTGGTGCAGTGATTGTACGCTTATTCAAAATAACAGAGCAAGACACACATAAGACAAAGCTCTAACAATAAGCTCTAATTCTATCCAAAACCCAGTTGTGGTGCTTTGAAAACTGTGACTCAGGAATAACCCATAGAGACAACAGTCCATGACCAGTTTTGTTGGGTCGCTGGTCGCTGCTGCCTTGTATACATGGGCATCGAGCAGCCACACTGGCAGCCTCTTCCCGAAACACTGCACTGAACTGTGAGCTTGTAAAGTTGCTATAAGACCACGAGCAAAGAAGGTGAACATCTGTGTATCTTAGATCCGGGTTTATGTTGGAACTATAAATCTCCGGGAACCTTTCATTGAAGGTCCATATGACTACGCCGTCATGATATTCTGGAATACCAAATCTACTCAAGGGAATCTCACCATTGCTCCCGTTAAGAAAGATCATCAGATATCTGCTCTTCTGCAGGGTACGGTCAATCTCTGCTGCAACACTTCGTATCACGTCCCTAGAGCCAGGATCCACTCCATGGAAGTCATCCATCTCGTCCTGCTTGTCAAACATGGCCATGATCTTGTTGTCAAGTTTTAGCTCCTCTGCCATTCTTCTCTGCATAACCCTTTTACTTTTCCACCTTGAGCAATCTAGATAGATTGTTCGGCCAAATTGTAATTCTGGAGGAGAATTATTGTCCGTCATAGATGAAGCTGCGGCATGTGCGATGGATCTAAGGACTGAGGGTGCCCCAAAACCACTCCAACCCTGAAAATAGAAGATCCGCTTGTCCTTGTTGCGGCCAACATAGTCAAGGATCTGGTCTCTGGCGTCATGAACACTGTCTGCGCCGATAATCTACAGGAGTAAGCAGGATTGGGGGGGAATTAAACTACGAATAATGCATGCACGATTTATTTGACTGTAGGATGGAAAGAACACCGAAGCCACCATATATGCATTATTTAGGCACCAAATTAAATACAAAAACTAGGAAATGCATGCAGTTCATCAACTGTTAGGATTTGTATATTATTATTCCATCTGTTAATAGATCTGTGCGTGGTGCCATACATGCATGGCATATATGAGTGCAGCAACATCGTAATCATCGTTGGAAAAGATAGAAACAACATGCATGACAAATTTGAGCACAGCAGGTAGGTAATACAATATTAGAGCACAACAGTACGCCAGTACCTTCCCTTCCATGACGAATTTTCTCTGCAGGACGTAGTACAAGGCCAACAGGCGACAGAAACGGCAAAGCAGTTGGCTAGATCCACTGGTTAAGGAATGAAAACCTCGGACGTCACACCTGCCCTGTGCACACACACACACACACACTCTAATTAGAAAATGTACTCCTAATAATAAAATATAATAATTAAAAGCAGTAGGGAGGGGAGGAGCACCGAGCAGCGTACCTAATAATTAAGCTAAGCAGGCCGACGAGCCAATGGTCCGAGCGAGCAAACCAATCTGCCTAGCTAACCCATAATCCGAGCTCAATGGTTGAGGTTGAACAGTGTAGAGAATTGTGGCCAAGAGATATGTTGTAGTACTAGTATGTTTTTCCTTTCGTTGTAGCTACCTTCATTCTCCAGTCCAGATTAATGCAGCAGTCACGATTCCTTGCTTCTTGTCGCCTAAAGACTCAAGAAGCATACCTGGGTCATCGCTAGCTACTTATGCTTTGCTTTGCTTACACTTATGCTTTGCTTCTCGGACCCATTAATAGTTTCTTTTCCAAAGAGCATGCATTGCTTGAATCTCTGAGCTCTTTTTCTTTTCTAAAGATAAAGATGCATGGTTGGCCTTGGCAATCACTGTAGGAATTCATGTTTGTTAAAAGATCTGGTCGGTAACCATTTGCCCAGTACGAACTAAAGGGTAACTGCCAGATTGAGCTGCAGAGGAAACGACCAAAGATGATGCAAAGTGGGCCTGCTGCGGAGAAGCGGGCTCTGGGACACGGATTGGGCCACATCTGGATGGTCCCAACCCGTGGGCTGTAGAGCGGGCCTGGCCAGCTCCTGGGCCTTCTAAATGAGTAAAATTATATGGCAAAGTGTCAAATCATATTCTTGCTATAGAGCTTGATACTCTATCTAACAAGGATTTTTGTTTTCCCCACAACTGAGCCTAGGCAATTTTCCATTAATCGGGTGTAGAAAAAACACAAACAGCAAAGTTTACAAGAAACTTTCGGCCGGTAATCGCTTGATTACCTACAAGGGGCCTGTGAAAGCCGAGAAATGGCTCAGGCATGAAGGAAAACAAACAGCAGAAGCAACCGCCAATTCATACTTCATAGCATTGAGTATGTGCTTTCATTTGAGACTATTTAGTTAGCATTGAGTACATCAACATATTTGGTACTAAGCTACGTGCAACACAAGATACAGAATAAATGTGTATGTTAATTTTCCTGTCTGAATGTTGTAAATTTTGGTAGGATTTCATGCTTTCTGATGATTACTCAGGTCATCTAAGAACTTTCATTTGTTAGCATTCTAGTTGTGTATATTTGATTTACCAAATTACCTTTTGATGCTATTAAGATGTGCCAATATTTAGAGTAGAATCAAAAACAAATTTATAGTAGGAAAACAATCAATATCATATTAGTTGGATCATACTATGTGCTTTCATATCTGAAACTCTGCAAGATGGTCTCCTAGACGGGTCATAACATCTGCAGTAATATGTCTCTGGAATTTGTTCACCTTACACTAATTAATTGGGCTATTTACATACCAATTCACATCTAATAACTGAGTACAGTTACCCAAATTTGATTCACTAAGAAACAATGTCAAATTACTATTCAGATACACTGAAACAAAGAGCTTATTTCAGCTCTACTGCATAAATGCAGCCACTCGCATACAATTCCGCAAGAAAAAATGATCGGCTAACAAGAGATCTACCTGTACCGGCAAGTCCAGTGCACAGCTGAGGAAATGGTTTTTCTGCCACTTACCTTACCTACCCACTCCTCTCCTACAGAGTACAAAACATACACAGCAAGAATATCCTTGTGATCAGGACAACAATATGAAATTATGGCAAGTCAGGCTAAGCTAAGACAAATGCAGCTACGTACTCACATAACATTATTGAAGTGGGTGTCCTACAACCTTGCAACTTCAACTGCAGCACATAGCAAACAAAAGCAGTTTCCTACAACTTACCTAAGCATGCACAGCAATCATATCCTACTGATCGAAGCACAGATAAAGAATCATTAGGGAGTGGGTATACATGAAATGTAGCTTGTATATCCAGTTGGTCAAGCCACAAATTTCAGGCAGCGCGTATCATTGTGTATGACTTGACAACGGCAAGAACAGAACCTTGTTCCACACCTCACGCATGTGTAGTTTACAGAACTACCACAAACTGAGCAGTAGTGCCGTCGAGATGAAGTCAGCGCCGGTCCTAAGTATTTGAGGACCTGGGACGAAGCAAAAAATTTTGGACCCTTTTATATGAACACAATAAGACTACTAATACTACCCAATCGGTAGTATATAGAGACATTTCGAATGGATATAAACTAACAAGCAGCTAATTGAATGAAAAACATTCTTTATTATGAAATAATTTGTATACATATTGAGTTACCTCAAAAATTTCATCTAACATTCTTTGATGCTAAATAATTGATGACAATTTCAATATCAATTTCATTCAATAATCCCTTCCCTTCTCAATGTATAACAATCACTTTCAGCCAAATCATCTCTTCGCTTTTTCACCTTTATGTCTTGGTACTATTAAAAATTTAGAGATCAGGCGATGAGATCGGACAATCAATTAGTAAAGGGAACACGTGATCAGGAATCAAAGGAAGGGATGAGGGAGGCCTCACCTGGAAGGCTGGAATGCTGCCGGTCGCGCCGCCGCAGGCCGCAGGCCCTCACGGCCTCATGTGGGGGTCGTATGGTCGGTGATCAAGGCTCAAGGGAAGGAAGGAGGGTCGGATGGAAATCACGGGAGGAGTCGGCGCCGGCCGCATCGCGTGGTCGCGTGATTTGGCGAGTAGACTACGGAAGAGAGTCGGAGCGAGTCGCGATCCGGAGACTAGTAGTAACTACGTACATGTACCAAGGGGGGCCATCCAATTTTTGGACCTGGGACGACCGCCCCTGCCGCCCCACCCAAGGGCCGGGCCTGGATGAAGTACTCGGTGGACCCACAAAGAAAGACTCAAATATGTCGGGACATGAGGAGGCAAGGATTCCAGATTTGCCTGTTGTAGTTCCAGAGTGAAAATCTTTTAAGTGCCCTACTAACAAAATAAACATGACAAAAACTTACAAAGACGAGGTTACTTACTTCTTGTAAGACATGACATCCATGAATGATCTTGCTGTCCTCTTCTCCAAAGCTTTCCCTTGCCTTGTCTTGCGTTTCATAATCTTGGACTGCTTCTTTTACATGAGAACTGTAGAAAGGAAAGCAGAAAGCAAAAAGAGGAAATCGATCATCAAAGTTATTAGTGTGTAGAGCATTTGAGTTGAATGGACATCCATAGATCGACAGCCCAATAAACCCATATAACAGAAAAGAAGCATTTACGTAAACTGTGAACCCAGTGACATTTGCATTTTACAAGCTGTAGCATGTGGGGTCCAAAGATATCTAAATGACTAAACTTTAGGATCATTCCAGATGCTAATAACACTGTTGACAAGCAGTAGCATGTGGAGCTCAAAGATTCAAAGATATCAAAATGACTGAACTTTAGGATCATTCCAGATGCTAATAACACGATTGACAAGCAGTAGCATTCAAAGATATCTAAATGATTGAACTTTAGGAGCATTCCAGATAGTAACAACACAATCACCTTATGAATAACATGTGGTATTATTCATGCCAGAAAAGAATGCTTCTTCCAACCATTGCCTTTCAAGGATAGTTTTAATCTTATTATATATTGAATCCTTTGCAAGGACAAGAGATATATATATATTTTTTTTTCAAACTTGGTGCTACAAGTAATATCAAAATTACAGACTTTAGGGGCAAAGAGTGGATTTTCTCATTAAGTTTCTAATATTGTAGCTACCTTATCCTTTCTCACATCATGACATTACTAGTATACAGAGAAATGAGAAAGAAACTGACCAGGGTCTTCCTCATCCGTGGATCCATACTCATCATCATTAAGATTCACCACCTCAACCCCAGCATTATCACTCTCAAGAGCTTCAAGGCGAAGCTAAAGCAGCCTCGCGTGGCAATACAGATATGGAGGCATTCAGTAATTCGGCAAAGAAACATAAATGGGGAATAATTTCATGAACGAGAGGGAAACAACTTCGAATAGACAGAAGGAAGAAGAGAGGAAGCAGGACTGCTCAGTCGAATCCCGCCTTAGGTTAGGCCGTTGTTACCTGGGCGCGGTTGTCGAGCCGGCGAGCGCTGGCGCCATTCGTAGCCATGCGGCACGTGCGGGCTCGTCCGTCCGCGAACGGCCCGACGCTCTCCTCCTCCCCGTCCATCTCCGGTCTCCAGCAGCAGCAGCAGCGGTGGGCCCCTTGAGCTGGATGAGCAGGCAAGTGCGAGGCGCTGTGCGCGGCGATTGAGGGCGCCGCGCTGGCACCGTGACTGGTGAGCGGCGGCGCGGCCCGCGGCAGGTGATGGATTGCTACCCGTCGTCGCCTCTCTTTTTTTCCGTTGTCCTTCCATGGGCTTTGATATATATGGGCTAGCCAGATGTTGGGCCAGGCCGTCATCGTTAGAAGGCTGCCTGCCTCGTTTTTTCTTTTTTCAGTCGAGAAGCGAAGCAATTAACCCGAGCTCTTCTGTGCCTGTGCAGAGTTGATGAGGATACGAGTTCCATGTCACCATTTTAGCAGCAACTTCATCATCAGCTATAGCACCATCCTAGGCGAGGCGTGCTTGGGGTCAAAGTGTCTCTATCTCAAGTACGCACGCAGCAGCCACGTTCAGCAGGTTTCACTGACCTCGAATAGATACCGCGCCCTCCACTCTTCATCTGCTCCATGGTTATTGGCCAGCATTCTGCAGCCACCGGCCAGGCATTTGTGATTTCCACTCTTGTTCACTTGAGGTTTACTAGCAGCCCTCAAACGTACAGATACCACTCTTCAACACTGGAGACCTGCTGTATGTTTGATATCAATCTGCAGAACAAGAATCAATGCAAACATAGCAATGAAACTGGTGGGCTCCCAATCCAATTTGTCTGGCTCAAGATAAGATGGGCAAAGCCAATGTGTCTCCGGCAATCACGTTCCTTCGTCACTTGAGGTGCCTTTGCAAGCTCATGTAATCTACTAGCTGTTTTGAGATGCAAGCTCATGCAAACTTTGATTTGACGCCATTGGACGCTCTAGCTGTTTTGAGATGCAGCAGCAACAGTATTTTCACAGGCACACTTTAATCTCGAAGCGAAACAAATAAACCATTACAAAGTTGTAATCTTGCATCCAGATTTCAAATATTGCATTTCTTCATTCAAATAGGGGTTACAACGCTTTCGCTGTCACACAGAGATGAAGGCATTACTTATAAAAGGTCAGCTTAATACAACAATACACAGGCTTTTATTACACTGATATGAGGAGCAAGAGTCAGACAGAGTACGTATAGCACAAGTCGACAACCGGCTTGCAAACAAAATAATGTACCATACAACCAGTAGTAGGAACAACATCTGCAGCTTCGAAAATCTCGGAACTGGATGCAGTGCCGTGCTGGTTCTCTCCCTGGCTTGGAAGGAAGGTGCTCCCTCTACAACCTGTCCATACTGCCAAGACTGCGTACTGCTGGTGGTGGATGCAGCTTAGCTAGTAGCTAGCCCGTAAATGGTGCAGCTCTCCGTGTAAACTTCGACACCAATAGACACTGCTATGAGATGCCCACACTTACACAATGGACGGGCGAAGCAAAAACAGTACTAGAAATGAGAAGTTCAAAGTTGGAAACTGGTGATGAACCATTATCAATTTTCTAGCAATATTACAGTGCTTCGGGAAACATGGCAATGGAATACAAACAACAATCATAGTTTCCTTTTTGTCACACACATGAGGAGCATGACCAGGATCACTAGAGTAAGAGTAGCACGTCCATAGGAGAATTACAAACCAAACAAAAAACAAACACTACTAGTATAGTAACTCCGAAAAGGGATGGGATCACCTCAGAATATCATAGACGAGGATGGTCATCAACCCATGTTGTTTTCGGACATGCAAATCTCGGAAGTCAATGTAGTGGTGCCAGCACCAGCACGGGTCGGCACCTCAGAAGCTGGTGGAGTGCCTGCGCTGGTGGAGACCTCTGAAGTTGGTGGTGGGACTGGGAGCAACTCCCTGGATCTCTTTCCACCTCTTCATCTCATCCTTTTCTTCCAATAACTTTTGTGCAAGGTCCCAGGCTTGATCGATGAAATTTTCTTCTTTGTTGGAGCCTTCTTCTATTGATGATTCCCCTTGAGAAGATCTCTCTGAGTTTTGTTGCGTGAATGTAATTACAGTGTCCCTAGCAACCGCTTTCTTTTTCTTTGACCTTTCCAGCATCACTTCATCTAGCCTCTTCATAACAATGGCTTCCTCTTTGATTAGTTTGACTCCACATGGCGTCCACCAACTCCAGCATACAGGATTCCACTCCCAGTCCTTGAGGATACCCTTGAGCTCGTCATAGGCTGTTTTAAAGAGATTGCGCCTGGAGCCAGGCAGCAGCATCTCAGGATTAACAAACAAGAGGTAGACCATGTAGTTGGACACCTGCCTAGACAGGGCGGCTCTACACTTGGGCGAATCTTTTGTACATTCAACTGAGTCCGATGATGTATTGGTCTCGTCACTACGAAGGAATGCTGTACATATGCCACAACACATGGCACAACACGCTACCTTACACTCCATCACCACACTTGTCATCTCCCCCCTTGTCAGGGGTTTAGCAAAGTCACAGTTATGGTCTAGAGACGAGGTGGAGGAGAAGAAGCAGAAATCTGTGGCAAGGTGCCAGAGGAGAACACACTCATCAAATGGCCTGTTCATGTTCAAGCCCCTGTAGCTGCTGTGGTTGTTGAATTTGCGGTAGCTAGCAGCGTCTATTATCTTGTGGTTCCACCCATCTTTCAGATATCGAAGTACCAGGTGTGTAATTCTGGCAGACGAGAAGCAGGGCTCCATGCACCACTGTTGGTCCAGAAAGTCCTTGCAACCTAGGATGCTTACAATCCTCATCTTGATGTTGTGCTTCTTGTTGCGGAAAAAGTATCCTGCAAGACTATACTGAGCGACCGTCTGTGGCCACACTTCCCACATTGGTCCGTCATCGTCAGGCTGACAACAGATAAGTTGGAATATGCTTCTAGCAGAGCAGTACAACATAATATGGCATATGTAACCTTGACATCAATACCATTATAGGCTTCTCTGTGGCTGTGGTGGAAGAGGCCGATAGCTGCCCACGGTAGCAGCATACGTAAAGAAAGAAGGATAAATGTTGATGATTCACCCTTAGGAACAGTAGTTTTTAGTTTGGTATAAAGAAGAAAGAAGGCACTAGCGAGCCCTTCTTGCACGGAGTCATATGCTCCCTCTTCACTAAGCCCCCAAAATTTCTCAAAGATACGAATTCGATGATCATAGGAAGATGAAAGATCTACGAATAGCTTACGAGATCCCTCTGCAGCTTCATCCTGTGTCCACTTCTTCACCCGGGGCGGAGAGGTCGTCATTACTGTGCCTTCATTGGTGTGAACTAGTTATTAATAACTAAGTAAGCTGCAGGCTAGCTGATGACAGACGATAATACAGAGATGCATGAAAGGTACATAGATAAGATAACTAGCTCACCAGGTTGTTGTCGGGTGACAATATCCCCCGCATCCTTCACGTACTTCTCGAGTTTATTACACATGTTGCCATGCTCTGCTGCTGTACCTGAGCTGACGAGGCTAGAAATGCTCGCCCTCTTAAAAGCCATTGCCTTCGTGAAGCATTTGACAACCCCAACGGTGAACAGCAGGATCGCTGCCTGCAACAGCCTCCTGTCGCCGCCTCGTGGCCACGACTTGCAGAAGGCATACACAGCCACAATGATCTGAGACGCAGCAGTGAGCAGGTGCCGGGTCCACAGCTCGTTATCCTCAATATTGTAGGCCGTGACGCCGTCATGTCCACCGAGCTGGATTAGGATTAGAAGGATGGGCGCCCAGGCCACCTCCAGTAGCATGTTGCTGCCGCCGCCGCTTACACCGCCATCACCTTCGTCCTTGTGGCGGTTGAAGAGCGTGCGAGTGCATATATTGCCACAGCATCACCGCCATGGTATGCCAGCCACATTATGAACCTGAACCAACCAGGAAGAGCGTGCCTACGGAGAATGGGAAAGAAAAACAAGAGGAATTGGATGAGCAGGCTGGTGAGGACGAGGACACGCAGCTGCGACTCCTCCCACCAGTGAACAGCACTTGTGAGACCCCCCATCTTTCTCTCTCGCAAACACGCACCAAGCAAGTGAGAACCTGGAATGGAGGTGATGAGGTGCTGATGATTCTGTTGAAGCTCACCCGGCCGGCTGCTAATGTATATAATGCTATTGCTATGTATATTTGCAAAAAGCCTATTAGCGACAGACAGATGAGACGTTGCTGTCGTCAATGTGCCTTGCCGTGCCGGCCGCCTCTTTTTTCTAATATCAATCATACGCTAGTCCAGCAGGAGCAGGTTGGCTAAATCATAATTTTTCTTGACTGACTTGCCCAAATGTAACTTCCGTGGAGAGGTCATAAAAAACTCCAATCTATTCTAGTGCCCAAACGCAGTGGTTGGCTACACCATACTAGCTTTTCCTAAAACGTGACCAGGGGGGAACGGCCCAACCTGTTTTTTCATTAACAAGATACCAGCGTTTTCTTGACCCACTTACTCAGAATTTCGTTGTCTTCTTCTAAACTAGAGTATGCTACTATATATACGCACAATAGGACCCAATTCATGATACCTACTCCAACATATAGACACAGATGAGCAGTTATTAGGAGTGGCCCTAGCTAGAAATTAGTTGATATTCCAAAATAACAATAACAAATAACAAAGGATAAAAAGAGGCAAATGTTATCGTCGCTGCTCACCATTGGACCGCCTGAGCATGCAGTGACCCGCCCACACAATCACCGTGTAAAAATAGCAACCACCTTCGCTCGCCCACGCATGCATTGACCTGGACGGCCTACCCATCCTGCACTAGCTAGAATGAAGTGCATGTTAGGCTGAAGATGTTTGACCATTTTGTTTTGGTTGCCTATGTCTGAACTCGAATGGATACCATAATGTACACAAGGTGTTTTTTTTTTCAAATATTATATAGCTGAATAATAGTTTGCATTTTTTACACCGTAGCAACGCATGGGCATGATCCTAGTAACAGAGGAAGACACGCGGAGCAAAAGTTAAAATAAAGCTCTAATAAAAATAATAAGGATACAATAACTCTAAATAGGCTTCTTAGATCCTATAGTACCAATACTTCTTGTCTATAAGGCCAATCCTTTGCACTAACAAAAGGGAAACTATAATAAGGCCTCAAAAAAAAAAAAGAGGAAACTATAATAAGGCCAATCCTTTAAAATGGTTCTGAAATATATCCACGAAACAACAATTGGAGCATTTTCATTTTCAACTTCAAGGCTGTCATATACCTGGCCCGGAGGCCCTCCAAACCAAACTGGAGGCGATGGTGGTACAAAACCAAGCAAAGGCTGCTGCCGACGATCTGAAGACTATCGATCAATGAAACAACAAAAGCGTGAACCCTGCCCCTTCCTAAGCTCGCGTCCTTAATCTTCTTCCTCATCCAGACTCTCCCTCCCATTAGTATTATGAAAATTGCATCACTGTATATCTGTGTATACACTCTACTCCTATGTTTGGAGAAGCGGTTAATGAAAGTGAGAATGTATCCCATCGTTACCTGGGCGCGGTTGTCAGAGCTGGCGAGCGCGGACGCCATTCGTGTAGCCATGCGGCGCGTGCCGGCGCTGGTCTGGCGGAAGGCCCGACCTTCTCCTCCTCACCGTCGCAAGCAGCAGCAGGCAGCGGTGGGCGCCCCTTGAGCTTGATGCATGGATGAGCCGGCAAGTGCGGAGGCGCAGGGGCGCGGCGCGTGGGATTTAGCGGGCGCGGGCGCCGGCGACGGTGACTAGTGAGCAGCGGCGGCGGCGGCCGGTGATGATTGCTACTGGGCTGCTACTCAGCGTCGTCTCTTATTGCTTGTCTTCCCATGGGCTTTGGTATGTTTGGGCTACTGGGCTAGCCGGATGTTGGGCCAGGTCGTTTTTTCTTCCATCAGTCGAGAAGCGAAGCAATTAGCCCCATCTCATCTGTGCAGAGTTCAGACTTCAGAAGGGATAAGAGTTGCAGCGGTATCATCTCGGGATCTCCCCATGTCCATTGCATTGTATTATCCATGAAAAATTAAAAGTAGTTTACGGCATCCATGTTCAGCGTTACAGCTAAAAAAAATTGAAAAGAAAAGAAAATAAACAGCACTAAGCATGGGACACAGGACTATCCACACTCGCAGAGGTACCAAGTTCAAACACTAATCAAGTTAGCACGAGCTGTTTTAGCAGCAACTTCATCATCTGCTACAGCACCATCATAGGCGTGCTTGGGGGTAAAAGAGTCCCTCTATCTGATGTAGGTTTCACTGACCTCGAATAGATCGATACCTCCACTCTTCACCTGCTCCATGGTTAATTAGTTATTGGCCAGCACTCTGCAATCATTTGTGATTTCCTCTGCGAGTGTGTCCGGCCGGGTCACGGTCATGGCTGATGGTATGTATCTGGGGCATCAACTTGCCAGTGTAGTGTAGCTGTGTTTTCACACATCTTTTGGAAGACGGGTATTGAAAATTCTGCCGTGCCGGCGAGGAAAACCTGTTTAATATATAACAGTATATACCGCACGTCGCTTTAGTTTGAATGGGCATGTGAAGCACCGTTGGGCCAACTTTGAGCAAATTAATTTGGTGGCCGGACAATAAGAATAAGGATCACTCAAAGTTTGACTACTCCGACCGGGCCTGGTGCCGGTCGGTCTCCGGTGCGCCAATATATATCAAAACTCCCTCGTTTAGGACAACGATACAATATCCAAAATATAACTTTGAACTATTGTTATTATAAAAATATTTATAGAAATGTGATATATGAATATTTTTATCAAAGTATTTTTAAAGACAAATGTTTTCATATAATTTTCACATTTACAAACTTAAAAATTATTGATGATTTATCTTCCTAATATTTGATCCAAACCTTTTTTTTTCAAAACGACTTCCTTCAGATACGGAGGGAGTACTATGTCGCTATCAAATAGTCGAATATTTTTAATGTCGACCAAATATGTATTAAAATTGACTAATAATATGTATCACAGGTGACGGGTATTACTATTATTATTAAAATATATTTGACATATATTCTTAAAATTATGCAAGTCCGGATGTCATGACCCGAGAAATAGGGCCTAGAAGGACAGGCCCGCCAAGCCCGAGGAGCACGGGCGCCGCCCCCATGGGTTCACAAGCACGCGCCTCCTCCTCCTCCTCCTCCCTTCCGCGGATTCTTCGGCAATTAATTCGGGAATAAAGGAGAAAATTATCTAGGATTATCTTTAGGCGTTTTGGTGTGTAAGGGGAAATTCCATCTATAAGGGAGACCCTTATTAAGAAAAATAAATAGGATATGCTTGTAAAAGGTATTCCAATCTATAAGGAAACCTTTAGAAAGATTGCTTGAGATTAAAGTCCCACTAGCCGGGCTATAAAAGTAAGGGGTCTGTAATCTTTCAGGGCAACAAGCAAATAAAGAAATTTTATCCCAATCTCTTCCTCTCCTTCCCTCACGCACTTATTTGTTGACACCTTGTTATAGCATAATATTACTAGTTAATTAACATGAAATAAGGGCTTAAGTTAAAGACCAACATAAGTCTAGGGGTCTAACTAACATAATTCCACGAGTTTTGGTATTCTCGTGACTTTCCGGGGACTTAACAAATAATTGCGAGAGAAGAATGGAGAAAGTTCCTAATATACAAGACATATGATGACAAGACTTGACCCTCGAAGTAACTCAACCCGAAAAGTGGACTAAAACATTCTAGAAGATACCGTAGAACACCCCGTAACAAACGGAAGTCGAGGTAGCATGCCACCACGGGCGGCCGCTAGTGCCAAGTAGGCCGGCCGCCAGGTGGGGCCATCTAGTCAGCCTCACATTTTTATGTCGGTTTACCACCGACCTTGAGGTTGTATCTACACCGTTATTGAAGGTCGGTTTGATCCAAGGGTTCACGTTCATCGCCAAGTACTATATAAGAAGACCAAATGACCCGGGGCTAAAGGATTATTCATTATCAATTCATTCTCATCAAGTCCAACCAAGTCTAGACCTAAGCCCTAGTTCATCATACTAGAAGTAGTTAGCTAACTAGCTAGTTCTAGTTGAAGATCAAGTTCATCTTGAGTTCCCGATAGTCAAGCAATAGCAAGAGCATTGTTCTTCGCTCTTGAATTCGATCTGTAAGTATTATTATTGATACACTATTGTTATGGCTTTGATCTATATAATTATTATATTCTTATTGATATGTGTTTATGCATGCTATGATTATATGTTTAGTTTAGTGAGATTGCTTTATATTTTATGCATAGAATTGTATAGCATCCATATAGATGATCACTATGTGGGTGATAAGCTATGTGTAAACGTGGTGTTTATACAACGTTTATCTCGCAATTGCACCCTACATTTCGGGTTGTGTGGTAGATCGCGGGAGTGACAGTCCCGTTGAGTCCTTTATAGTCCACTCTCCGAATGTAGGACTAGTCGAGCTTATAATTATGGCAATGATCAAGTTTCATCCTTGGTTGTTATTGGTAATGCTTGTCATGTGTAGAAGTAATCCAACCTTGCCATGATAGCTAGAAGTAATCCAACCTTGCCATGCTTTATATTTTATGCATGGAATTGTATAGTATCCATATAGATGATCACTATGTGGGTGATAAGCAATGTGTAAACGTGGTGTTTAGGCTAGTCTCAATGGAGAGTTTCACCTCCCTGTTTCAAGATGTGAAACTTTGGCATGAAATAGGCATCTCTCTTAATGCATAGTTTCATTGCACGTTTCATATGCTCAAGGGTCCCACAACCTCTTTCTCATTGCATGGTTTAATTGCATAGTTTCACGGTAAAACACTATTTATGTCTCAATGGGGGTTTCACACCGTTTCCAACGCATGTGAAACAGTGCCCAAAGGTTTCACCATGGTGAAACTTTTTCCTTCTCTCTCTAGGAGTTTCATGCAAAAAGTGAAATTTTGCTGATGTGGCATTGTATTTAATGTGCATGAAACACTCATGAAACTCCCATTGAGACTGGCCTTATACAACGTTTATCTGCAATTGCAACCTACATTCTCGGGTTGTGTGGTAGATCGCGGGAGTGACAGTCCTGTTGAGTCCTTTGTAGTCCACCCTCCGAATGTAGGACTAGTCGAGCTTATAATTACGGCAATGATCAAGTTTCGTCCTTGGTTGTTATTGGTAATGCTTGTCATGTGTAGAAGTAATCCAACCTTACCATGACAGCTAGATGTATTGCACTAACTGTAGTATTCATTACCATATGATTAGGACTATCTTAGGAATATTCTTTCTATTCTTTCTATAACATACTAATTGCTCGTATGATATTAGTGGCATATGATGATCTTAGACTTGGGTATTTATCATTTATTCAATTATCTTTATCCTGTGACTTATCCTATTGAGTAATGTTAGATGCATATGGTTACTTCTGCATTATACTACTGTAAGTGGATCTCATAAGTAAATCACTTCATAAATCATTAGATACCTCTATCTCTCTACTTTCCTTAGACTTACCTTCCCCTGTGGTAAAATATAAATACGATACGGATTACTCCCTGAAGTGCTACGATGGTATTTCTATCTCGTGCACTTGTAGATATCATGTTCATTCTTTTATCAAGGCCTATCAACAAATACCATGCCCGCATTTCTTTGAGCGTTATTGCTAGGGTGACGACTAGTGTATAGGTAATGCCTAGAAATGAGTGGTATACCTTGAGTACATATCCTCGTGAGATTAACTCCACTATGGATAATAATGCTAAGTTTACATCCTACTACTAACACCGCCTAACTTTGCTTTGTTGGATCATGAGGTTAATCCCATATCCAAGCTAACATGATTAGATAGATTTTCCATATATATTTCTTTAAGCCTTCCTAATAAGGATCATGTTAGAAATATCAACACACGCGCCCCAAAGACCACCGCCACCGCCGCCCCCTCCGCGCCGGCACGCGCCACCACCGCGGCGCAGCCGCACGCCCACCGCCCTTCACCGCTGCCTTCCTCCACCCCTCGACCACCGTTCTCGTGTCGGTTCCATCCCTAATCTAGCTAGGTTCCGACGGCTAGATCCACCCACCACCATGGACGCCGAGGCGAAGAAGCCGGGCCAAGAACTTGGGCGTCGGTTCGCGGGATTCACCACCGGGATCAACACGCTCGCCCGAACAAGTTACTATCCTCTCGGGCAATGATCCGGCGGCGATGAAGCGCCAAGCACAACCGGGGAGGCTGATCGGAGATGAAGACGTTGTTGGAGATGACAGCCCGCGATTTCATCAAGAAGTGGACCGATGGCAAGCGAAGCGGGATGATCAAGTCACCGCAGCCCGATCCGGAGAACCTGATGAAGGGCTACCTAGGGCCAAAGCCCGGGCCAGCAGGGGCGCATGCGCCGCCCCCACACCCTCCGGTGGACACCTTCCCGTGCCTCTCTCCTCGCTTGCACAAACTGTCCTTTCCGACGTACGATGGCAAGGAGGTTCCTCTCACGTGGATCAACCGCTGCGAGCAGTTCTTCAGGAGACAAGGTACGCCAGCAACAGAACAAGTCTGGTATGCTTCCTATCACCTTACAAGAGGAGCACAACAAAGGGTACATGAGGCTGTCCTGAGAGAAACCGGTGGCGATTGGGCACGCCAAGATGTCAACGAGGCGCTTCGGCCCGACCGCAGAACCGCGGAATCCATTTGCGAAGCCGGCATCGATGAGGAAGACAGCACCGCCGATGAGTACAAGGAAGCGCCCGAGCGCACATGGCGGCGTCGCGGCAACAACCTCGACTACAGGCAACAGGTGAACATCTACACAACAGGATTAGGCGAACCGCTCAAGACGGACGTCGAGATGCAGGATCCCAAGGACATGGAGGCTGCCATGTCTCTCGCCAGGGCATACGAGCGATGCCTCACAATCCTCTACAACTCCGGCAAGCTAGCACAGCTAAAGGGCAGGGCGCCCGCGCCTGTGGCCCTGCTGGCCGCCCCCAGACGCCCACCCCGTCAGCAACATCAGCAATGTCTCGACCGTTCAAACGGCTGACACCGGAGGAGATGACGGAGTGACGCAAGGCTGGACTCTGCTTCAACTGTGACGAGCCGTTCAAACGGAGTCATCATTGCAAGCACCTCTTCGACATCACGATCTTCAACGACTACACCGACGACTCGACGAACGTCCCACTGACGGACGTCAAAGAGGAGCCAGCCGACTGAAGGTCCTCTTAGGGGACCACGACTCCTGATGCGTGGTGCTCATTCTCTATACCTCATCGGTATGATCTCAGGCACGGGCATCAACATCATCGTCGACTCGGTTGCAACGCACAACTATATCGACCCCCGTTTGGTGACCACGGCAGGCCTCCGGACTCAGCCAGTGGGTGTGCTGATCACCACTAGCACCGACGCCACCTCTACATGCCGGGCTGTCACCTTTGATGTACCACTACGCCTCGACGCTAGCACCTTCGACATCGACGCATACTTCATGCCGCTGGGCAATGACGTCGACGTCATCCTTGGCATGCCTTGGCTGGCAAGCTTGGGATGAGTGACGTGGGACTTCGTGACCCACGAGCTGCGATCGCCACGGCGGTCGTCCAAGCACATTCACGTCGGCTCCACCTCCCCGGCGTGGGGCGCGCTGGCCACCCGCTTTTTATGCTTTCGGTCGGGCATCTTCGCCGGCGTCGGGACACTTCCCTCTCGGCAGGGAAGCGTTCGAGGCATCGCGACTGCCTTGGACCTCTATGACACGTCCATTGGGTCTTCGTACGGCTTTGACGAGGCGACCTTTGGAGGACCAGCACCTCTCGCCGAATCGCCCTCGGCGTCACCACGGGCGACGCCGCACCAGCATGGACGGTTGAGGACGGCCTCCTCCTCTTAGATGGCCGCTTCTACCTCCCAGCTTCCTCTCCACTGCTGCCAGACCTACTGGAGGCCTTGCTTCAAGGCGGAGTTCGCAGGACGAACTTCCTCGCCTTGGGAGCTTACACGATGGAACCGACGACAACTTCACCGACCGCCATCCTGTTGGGAGGTATGTGGTCGCAGCACCACCACGTCGGCCCGGCCGGGTCGTCATCCTCGGCGGCATGGATCGCCTCTTCCTCACCGTCGACAACATCCACATCGGCTATGACGCGAGAGGGGCGCACACCAACTTTCTCCCTCTCTCGGCGTCGGCTCCTTCATGTGCGATACGATGTTGAACTTGGCTGCCACTCCTCCTACTCGCCGCGACATCACCATCTAGCGCCTCCTTCCGCTCTTCGTCAATGCTCCGCCCAATGAGCGTTTCTTGTTCCTGGAGAGCCCACCCCGCGACATGGTGCATCGGCACCTTGAGGTGGGCGTTCAAAGGGAGCTCCTCGCGGCCCGTCGGCCACAAAGATCACAAAGCGGGACATGTTGTCCACGATCGTCTACCATGGCTACATCGGCAACCTTCACTACCTCCCCGGAGTTTGCTCCAAAGCGTACTAGAGAGAACATGATCCTCGGGAACCCGGTGCAAAGGCGGATCTGGTGCTGCGAGTTGAGCTCATCATGCCCGGCCAGCGGACCTCCACCCAAGTGTGACCAAATGGACTTTCATCCAGCCGAGGACGCGCCGGTCGGAGAAGGGGGAGATGTCATGACCCAGGAAATAGGGCCCGAAGGACAGGCCCGCCAGGCCCGAGGAGCACGGGCGCCGCCCCCCGGGGCTCGCGCGCCTCCTCCTCCTCCTCCCTTCTGCGCGGTTCTTCGGCAATTAATTCGGGAATAAAGGAGGAAATTATCTAGAAATATCTTTAGGTGTTTTTGGTGTGCAAGGGGATATTCCATCTATAAGGGAGACCCTTATTAGGAAAATAAATAGGATATGCTTGTAAAAGGTATTCCAATCTATAAGGAAACTTTTAGAAAGATTGCTTGAGATACAAGTCCCACTAAGCCAGGGCTATAAAAGTAAAGGGGTCTGTAATCTTTCGGGGCAACAACCAAATAAAGAATTTTTCATCCCAATCTCTTCCTCTCCTTCCCCCACGCACGCGCCCAGCACCACCGCCGCCCCCCCCCCTCCACCGACGCCGCCGCCGCCGCCACCTGGCGCGCCACGCCCGCCGCCCCTCACCGCCGCCTTCCTCCAACCGTCGACCGCCCGTTCTCGTGTCGAGTTCGGCCCTAATCTAGGTAGGTTCGACACCAGAACTATATTTTAATGTCACAAGAGTCAATAAATTATACAAGTCGGATATACGTATGACCCGTAAGTTTAAGCCATCAATTTGCATTGGGGCTTTCATTGCTATATACAGCCCCATCATTCCCCCTTTCCAAATTTATAAATATGAATGTGGCCTGATGACATAATACTCCCTCCGTATTAGTAAAAAGTCATTTAGGACAGCGACATGGCCTCGAAACACAACTTTGATCTCTTGTTATTATAAAAATATATATATAAAATGTAATATAGTATACTTTTATGAAAGTATTTTTTAGATAAATTTTTAGATAAATCTATTCATATAATTTTTACATTTACAAACTCAACAACTTAAAAATTATTGATGATTTATATTCCCAATGACCCAAACCTTGTCCAAGATCTTCTGTTCAACACATACTGATTCAGAAATTTCAAGATCTTTTAATGTAGAAATATTAACAACGTAGTCCTCCACATAATGAAATACACCAGAAGTCGTGTTTCGAAAGAAAAAAAAAACAATAACAACGTAGTCACCAGGCCAGCCAGTCAAAGAAGCATGCCAAATGGATTGCACTCGTAGGAATAATAAACAAGAATAAGGTGTTGTTTGGTTTCTAGGGACTAAACTTTTTTTTTTTAGTCCTAGGGACTAATAAAAAAAGTTTTTCTAAGAGAGTCTTTAGGGACTAATAGAGAAAAAAGTCTCAAAAAGTCTCTCCCTTTTGATTTGGTAGATTAAAAAGGGTTTTTTAGTTCCAAGGACAGCATCTCCAATGGGGCCCCTATTTGGGCCCCTACTCTAAATTATAGGGTCTTGGACAAAAACACATCTCCAATGAAGACCCTAAATAGACCCCTTATTTTACATGCCCCCAAATTCTAATCTCGGGCCCCCACATCTAGCAGCCCCATTCGGTGGGGCCCACCCACCTTTCCCCATCCACTTCGCCTCCCATCCGCGCCGCCGGGCACCACCTGCCGTTGCGCCGCCCGGACATCCATCCGCCTCCACATCCGGCAATCGGCCGTAGGCTTCCGCGCCCCCCCCTTCCGCTTGAACCCGCGGCCCGGGAGGAAGGGGCGGCGCCGGTGGGCGACTCGTCGTCGCGGTGCGACGTCGTGGTTGTCGGCGTCACGGCGGCGACACGGACCGGCTCTTCGCGCGGTGGCGGAGTCCGCCTCCCCGCCACCGCGGAGCGGGCGCACGCCGCCCGCGCCCGTAGTCGCATGGAGACCTTGGTGAGGTACCGGATCACGCCACGGGATGGAGCCGCGCGCCACGGCTCGGGCTGCGGATCCTCGTCGGATGACGGGGGGACTCCATGAACAGCCGCGGTGACCGCGCGCCGCCGGCGGCGGGAGCGGCGGGCGAACTGCGTGTGCGTCATTTTGCCGTGAGCGCAGCGTTCCTGATCCCGGGGTAAGCGCGCGGCTGCCGCCCGTGGAAACGGCGTCCCGCGGTGCCAACGCTGGAGCCGGGCTTGAGGTGGCCTGGGCGGCGGGAGGAGGCACGGGGGAAGCCGAGATCGATGTTCTTGCTGAGTGGCCTTGCGGAGGCGGCGATGGAGCCTCCGGTCGACCGTGGGCGGCGGATCTTGTCGGCGCATCCGTTGCATTGGCGGTCTTGGCGTCGGCAACTTGAGCACGAACACCGCGCCCGTGCCGCGCGGAAATCCTGAGCCGAGGCCGCCAAAGCACCCCTCCGCTCCGGCGGTGGGCGGCGGCGCGCGGGTAGCTCCGGCGGTGGCGTACCGGTGGCCGGTCCAGCCTCCGTGGCGGCCTCGAGCAGAGCACGCGGAAGCCGTAGGCGTCGAAGAAGGGGGTCGGGTAGCCCGGCGACCCGGCGACCCGGCGCGCGGCGGCGGCGCGAGAATCCTCGCGAGCGGAGGCCACGTCGCGAGGAGGCGCCAGCGTCGCTCCCAGGTGGGCAGCTCCGTCGCGGCGGAACCTGCTCGCGGATGCGAGCGGGCGACCTCCTCCCGGCCATGCGCGTGGCCGCTTCTCCTGAACTCGCCGCCCGGCGGCCCGCACGGCTCCCTTCCACCGCGGCTCTCACCACGGCGAGCACGTCGGCGGCCTTGGAGACGGCACCATGGCTAGCGTCACCACAACCTGGTAGGCTGGTCCTCTACGACTGGCCGAGGTGTACCGTGTACGAGCTTTGCCTTTGTCACGATGATTTGGGGGTCACATTTGGGAGCTTCCGTCGGAGAATATCAGAAAATTGAGCCCACAAAAAATAGTATTGAGCACCTAAATTAGATTTTAAGGGTCTGATTTAGGTGGTGTGGTTGGAGTTGCTCAAAGTCTCTAATCCAAACAACCTCTAATAATACTTAAGTTTGAACAGCACCCTGCATGCATTGACCTGATCTTTTTCAGTTTCCAGTTCTTTGAACAGATAAGGATGTTTTGGCGTAAGCTAATTAAATTTAGAATTATTCTAAATTCAAGTAGGAGTACATTATTCAACTGAGTGGACACGACCACTGACTGAACCGTTGACGGAGTATATGGACGCAGTTCGCCGGTGAGCCGTAGGACCGGTGACTCTCACTGGATATATAAGTCCATCTGCCGTTTGAGCTTGACCCGGCTGCGGTCTCTCCCACCTCACTACGCACTGGAAGCAGCTGCCATGGCTCGTCTAGCTCTAGCACTGGGCATGCGTTTTCTTCCCTTCAGCTTTCAGTTTCTGTACCTCCTCATCCTCGTCCGTCTCCTATCATCTGGCTCTAGGGTCGGCAGCACAGCTGTTGATCAGTACTCTAGCTTCATCTACGATGGTTTCTCTGGTGACAACCTGAACCTGACCATGGATGGCCAAGCTTCGGTCATTGATGGTCTCTTGAGGCTAACCAATGGCCTTACCAGTTCTAAAGGTCACGGTTTCTATCCTTACCCTCTCAATTTCACAGATGTGTCAAACAGCTCCTCACTGGCATCTTTCTCCACAACATTTATCTTCTCCATCATGGGGCCTTACACTGACTTGAGTGACCATGGTCTTGCATTTGTGCTTTGTTCCACCAAAGATTTCTCTGACGCTGTGGGTTCCCAGTTTCTTGGTCTTCTCAATTTCACGAATGATGGCAAAGCAACAAATCATCTCCTTGCTATCGAGCTTGATACCGTGTGGAACGTTGAGTTCCAAGACATTGACAGTAACCACATAGGGATTGATATAAACAGCCTGACTTCATTGGCCTCCAGAACTGCAGGTTACTACACCTCTGATGGTGGGTATCTTCCCTTGAGCCTCAACAGTGGACAGCCGATGCAGGTGTGGGTGGACTACGACAGCAAGCAGACCATGCTAAATGTCACAATAGCACCTTGCTGCCTGTCGTCCAAACCCAGCAGCATGCCACTGCTATCAATCGTATATAATTTATCAGCGGTTTTGCCAGCCACTTCAGTGTTTGTCGGATTTTCCTCAGCGTTCGGCCCAATTCTTAGCAGGCATTACATTTTGGGTTGGAGCTTCAAGCTTAATGGAGAAGCTGCAGCGCTAAACTACTCAGCGCTATCTTTGAAGACTATCCAAGATCTTGCAGCACAAATTGGAGCTCCTCCAAACACGCGCATCAAGAGGATAATATTATGTGCAGCCCTTGTATCAACTCTTGGAGTTGCCATAGTGGTTTCTGCTACTATTTTCAAGATCCATAGGAAGAGGCAGTTAGAGGCAAGAAGAAATGAAATAGAGTGGGAGAGGGAGTATGGGCCTCCATCCTTCAACTACAAAGATTTGTTGGCTGCCACTGGTGGATTCAAGGACAAGATGCTTCTGGGTAAAGGAGGCTTTGGGAGTGTGGCCCTGTTCGGCTGGCTGTGGCTGGCTGATGCGTTTCGAGGAGAAATGTCTTCTTTGGCGGGCTGGCTGATCTTTGTGAGAGAAATTACTGCTGGCTGGTGGCTGCGAACAGGGCCACATGTGTTCAAAGGACTGCTTCCCCAATCCAAACAAACAGTTGCCATTAAGCGCATATCGCCAGAGTCCAAGCAAGGGATGAAAGAGTTCATGGCCGAGATCATCATTCTTGGTCGTCTCCGTCACCGCAATCTTGTTCAGCTGCTTGGGTATTGTCGGCACAAGCAACAACTCGTTTTTGGTGTACGACTGCATGCCCAATGGAAGCCTTGATTTCCACTTACATACTCAGGTTCAGAACAGCACCAATCTGTGTTGGGCTCAAAGGTTCCACATCCTCAAATGTGTGGCATCTGGTATCTTCTACATACATGAGGAGTGTGAGCAGGTTGTCATCCACAGAGACATCAAGACTAGCAATGTCCTTCTCGACAACGAGATGAATGCGAGACTGGGTGATTTCGGCCTTGCAAGGTCACATGATCATGGAGCTGATGCTCACACCACACGTGTGGCAGGTACATGGGGCTATATCGCCCCTGAGCTGGCTAGGCTTGGCAAGGCAACCAAAGCAACTGACGTGTTTGCCTTTGGCGTGCTGATGATGGAGGTTGCCTGCGGAAGACGGCCAATCTGGGTGAACACAGAGAATGGGGAGCCTCTCGCTCTGGCAGATTGGGTGCTTGCTACATGGCGATGGGGTTCCATTGCTGGAGCCGCCCGATCCAAGACTGGATGGTGATTATGTGGAGGAGGAGATGGACCTGGTATTGAAGCTTGGCTTGCTCTGCTCACACCCCTTGCCTAATGCAAGGCCTCGAATGCGCCTTGTCATGCAGTTCCTACAGAGGATGCATCGCTCCCAGCAGACTTGCAACCTGATACTTTGTTGAGTAGTGATCTGGGTCAGGAATAGCAGGACGAAAGGCACTTTCAGGTTGCCATGTCATGTCCAATGACCACTATCTTTCCAAAGGGAGGTGACATGACTATGACACTTGGTGATAGACATCTACAATGTGCTCTTGCTTAGTGTTGGTAATCCTCTATGGCAGCGTTTCAATTTATTTGGAGTATTTGTGAAATTCAATGTTGTTCTTGGCTTACTACTATGCAACGAATAAGGATAATTTGTAATACCTAGCATTGAGGACATATAAGTGCTTCCAGTTGTAGCAGTAAGTTATCTGTATCTGATTTAGCATATTACCAGTTGAATGATATTAAGATTCACATATTTGGCTTTTAAGCATCTAGCAGCTTTTAAGCCCATCCAAACAGGACCACAGTATGTATCAACCCTCAAAATGAAATATATAACGTATTATTATTTCAATATTATATTATTCAGATTATATCATGTGCTATTCAGACCTGCAACAGCTGAAAGGTCCAAGTATTGTCATAGCATTTGCAGTAATATTTCATTGAAATTTATTGACCATAAGCTGGTTAATTGTGATATTTACATACCAGTTCATATCAAATACCAGAGTACAGTCTCCTACATTTCATATTTCAGCTTACTGCATAACTGTAAACTCACATAATATTTCTGAAAAAAGAGTGGTTGGATTTGGATACACTACTGAGAAAATGGTTTTTGTCTACCACTTACCTACCCCTACCTACAAAGTAGGATAACATAGTCAGCAAGTATCCTACTGATCAAAGCACATATGAACAATCATTAGAGAGTGGACATACATCAATCGTAGTTTGTACATATGCTTGCCGATGCATCGATGTCAAGTTTCGGACCCTGGCTCGTGCGCCGTCCTTTGGAGGGACTCACGCATTGGGAGCATCAAACTGCAGTTGGCAATGGCACGTCTAGTGATATTCGAGTTTCGACGTCGCGCAGGAATCGAGGGCGCTCTCTGTAAGCGAGCAGGCGCTGCACGGAGATTTAAAGGCCCATTCTCTCGGCATTGGCGTCCATGGATAGGAGCATGGCAAGACAAAGGGCGCGGACGAGGTATCTCCGTGAGGGTGACGCCGCGCACTCGGTACTTCCACATGCAGGCGTGTCACCGTAGGAGGAAGAACCACATGCTCTCCATCCAACACCGCGGGCAGACGTACACAGCCGAGGAGGCTAAGGCCGGGGCGATCTTCGAGTTCTACGACGACATACTTGGGACACCTTACATCCGCACCCATAACCTCGACCTCGGGCGTCTTGACCTTCCTTCGTTGCACCCCTCGGCACTAGCTGCACCCTTCACCGCCGAGGAGGTGGCGCGGGCGGTGCACGCGTCCCCTCGTCTGGGCGGGCGCCGCCCCGAGGGGTTCGGGGCCGCATTCTTTAAGGTCGCTTGGTCGGTTGTCGGCCCGGATATGGTGCGCGCTTTCCATGCACTGTGGGACATGGACTTCCGGACTTCAACCACCTCAACGGCCTTCCTCATCCTACTCGAGAAGACGCCAAATCCGGCCGGCTTGCGGGACTACCGACCCATCAGCCTAATCCACTCTTTCGGCAAGCTCTTCGCCAAGTCGCTGGCCCTTCGACTGGCACCGTACATGACTGATCTGGTGCGCCAGAATCAAACGGCGTTCATCCGGGGGAGGAGGATACATGAGAACTTCCGCTCGGTCAAGGGGGTGTGCGGATGGCTTCACGCGAGACGGGTACCCTCCTTCCTGCTCAAAGTGGACCTCGCTAAGGCCTTCGACTCGTCTCGTGGCCTTTCTTGCTGGAGGTCTTAGAGCGCTTCGGATTTCCGATGCGTTGGCGAGATTGGATCGCCAACATCCTGGCCACCGCGAGCACAAAGGTGCTTTTGAGCGGGCGCCCGGGAGACCGCATCATCCACACGGGGGGATGCGGCAAGGGGACCCACTCTCCGCCGCTGCTATTCGTCATCGTCATGGAGGTCCTCAACTCTTTCATCGGGGGAGGCCGACCGGCGGGGCCCGCTCTCCCGGCTGCCGGGCGCGGCCGCCAAGCTACGGGCCTCCATCTATGCGGACGACCTCGTCATCTTCCTGTCCGCCTCCCCCCTGGACCTTCGCTGCATCAGGGGCCTTCTCGACGCTTTCGCGGGTGCATCAGGCCTTGCCACCAACATCGACAAGTTCTCCCTCACGCCGATCCGCTGTTCCGAGGACCAAGTCGCAGCGGGGCTGGTGGTATTCCCCTGTAAGTTGGGCGCCTTTCCGGTTACCTACCTGGGGGCACCCCTCTCTCTCACTTCCCTCACGAGGACGGAGGAACAGCCGATCATCGACGCGGTCGCGGCCAGGTTGCCCACCTGGAAGGCAGGGCTGCTGCATTCGGCAGGGAGGGTCTCTCGCCTGATCTACTCTCTACGCCATCCCCGTGCACGTATCCATCTGCTGCGCCCTCTCCTCGTGGGCGATCGGAGAGATCGACTCCAGGCGCCGGGGGTTTGTTTGGGCAGGCACGGAGGAGGTGGCGGGCGGCAGGTGCCTCGTCGCTTGGCCCATCGTCGCCTCGCCCAAGATCTGCGGCGGTCTAGGGCTCACCGGACCTTAAAGTGTTACGGGATATGCCCTAAACTGCGTTGGCAACGGATGGCGCGCCGCGTGCCCGGACTCCGTCATCGCGCTCACTCACAGGCCGGGCGGACCGGAATAGTGAGGCCATGTTTAGGGCCGGTTTCGTAATTGTCGGGGGATCGGGCCTCGGCTGGGTTACGGGCTGACTCACGGCTGCCAGACGGGCCCATCTACCTATCGGCGCCTAATCTTTTCGGGGGCGGTCGGGAGCCGCGGGAGGGGTAGATGTGTCCGGGACGCCCTCACCGGAGAACGATGGCCGGGACATCACGGGCGCCAACACTGTGGCGTCCTCCACGAGTCTTGTGAGCTTGTAGATAAGCTACACGGTGTTCACCTGCAGCCAGACTCCCCAGATCGGTTCGTGTGGAAGTGGACGGCCAACGGGGGTATACTAGCGCGTCGGCTTACCGAGCATTCTTCGTCGGCACGTCTGAGCTACTAGGGGCCAAAGAGCTATGGAGAACGAAGGCCCCGCCAAAGGTCAAGTTCTTCTTCTGGCTGGCACTGCATGGCAGGCTGTGGACCGCTGATCGAAGGCGCCGTCATGGGCTGCAGGCCTCGGCGGATTGCGCCCTTTTTGCCGCGGGGGAGGGCGAGACCTACGACCATCTATCGTGCTCTCTGCGTTGTCACGGGGAGGTTTGGTTCAGGGCGCTACGCTTGGCGGGGGCTAGATAACCTCGCCCACTGCCCGGGGGAACGTCTAGTGCTTTGGTGGCTTCGCTCTTCAGGGCTTGTGCCTCAGCCGTTCAGGGCAGGTTTCGACACTCTCGTCCTATTCGTCACCTGGGAAGTTTGGAAGGAAAGGAACCGCCGCGCACAGCAAAGATCATCACGACACCCGTGGCCCTTGTAGCGAGGATTCGCCCGGTGGCGAGGAGTGGTGCGCGGGCGGCTTCCGGGTTCTGCGGCCGCTGCTAAGCGCCATCGAGTAGCGCCGTCGGTCCTCTCTAGTCGCCAAACTAGTTATCCCTTTAGTACAACCTCCTCGGCGGCGCCGTTCTAGCCCGGCGATTTGTGTCGTGTGTTGCCCCTAGCTAGATGGCATCTCGCCCGACAACGGCCGGGCTTGTAATAACAAACTCTATTTTCCCTTAATGCGGCACGTGCAATATGCACGCTTTCGAAAAAAAAAAAAGTTTGTACATATCCGGCCGATCAAGCCACAAATTTCAGTCAGCGCGTATCATTGTGTCTGACTTGACAGCGGCAAGAATAGAACCGTGTTCCACACTTCACACATGTGTGGTTTGCAGAACTACCACAAACTGAGCAGTAGTGTCATCGAGATGAAGTGCTCGGTGGACCTACAGCAGCCTTTAAATATGTTGGAACATGAGGAGGGACAGATTCCAAATTTGCCTGTTACAGTTCAGAGTGAAAAGAATTTTTAAGTATCCTAATTATAAAATAAACAAGGAAAAAAAAAACTTACAGCACAATTACTTACTTCTTGTAGAACTGCCCTCTTCTCCAAAGCTTTCCCTTGCCTTGTCTTGCGTTTCATGATCTTGGATTGCTTCGTTTGCATATGAACTGTAGAAAGGCAAGCAGAGAACAACAGATGACTTAACATCATCGAACTTTAGTTACCAGTGGGTAGAGCATTTGAGCTGAATGGACATCCAGAGATCCATCCACAACCCAAAAAGACCTATATATAAGTATATATAACGGTAATGCAGCATTTACAGAAATTGTGAATCCAGACCCAGGACCTTTGCAGTTAGCAAGTTGTAGCTTGTGGAGTTCAAGGGTATATAAATGACTGGCTTTAGTATATAAATGACTGGATTTAGTGGCATTCTATATGCTAATGAATAATTTGTTGTATTATTCATGCCAGAAAGGAAACTAGGAAAGTATATTTCAAATATTGTCTTCAGGATAGTTTTAATCTTCTTTATTGAATCCTTTGCAATAACAAGAAACAGAGAATGCTGTTTTTTCCTTTGCAAAATTTATACTGGAAGGAATACTAAAATATCCCATGGACAAGTATTCTACTGGAAGCAATCTATGTTTGTTTGAGTAGTCCCAGTTTGCAGAGAGTAACGACATGTTTGCATTGAGTTTCTACATCAGCTCTATCTATTGTCATTTATCTCCACATCATGGCATTAAGAGGATAATAATGAGAAAGAAACTGACAAGTAGCGTGGCCAATCATTCTTTAGAAAACAGAGATAACAATAAGGCCAATCACTTGAAACGAAATTCTTTTATTCTGAGCAAAACACATGAGGGGAGACAATGTAGCGAGAGGAGCTATCTAATTGTAAGTTCAATTAAGTGAATGAGCAGATAAAAAAAAAATACAGTACCCGGCAAGTAAAGGGAATTTGCATCCTCGTTCGCAAAGGGCCACGGGATAGGAGGAAGAGAGGGGATAGGGGATGTAGGAGCAGTCAGACCGAATCCCGTCGTTACCTGGGCACGGCTGTCAGAGCTGGCGAGCGCGGACGCCATGCGCGTGGCCATGCGTCGCGTGCGGCCGCTGGTCCGGCGAAAGGGCCCGACGTTCTCCTCCTCCCCATCCATCTTCGGTCGCCAGGCAACAGGAGACAGGACAGGCGTGGGCGGCGTCCGCGCCGGCGCCGGCGCCGGCGGTCGAAACAAGTGCGGCGGCGGGGATAGCTACTAGTCTATTTTCGTGGGCTCTTGTTTGTGTGTACTGGGCCGGGCTGCCATTTAATTCGCACTCAGCTTCAAAGGAGCACAAAGCCCATTCTGGCCCAGTAACTCGCCTACCCGATTCGACGACGGGCGGCGGCGCCCATGGCAACAGCCAATTCAAATTCAGCGACGACACGCAAACAGCAAGCGTCAGTCACCCTCAGCGTGGCGGCGCAGGGCAGGCGCGCAGCAGCTGTGATCCAAGGCCGGCCCACCAGCAACCAGGCGCCGAGCTGCACAGACCAGGAACCTAGGCCGGCGGAGCTGCTGCGGTCACGCCGCGTGGGCGCGAAACGGTCGTCGGCAGCTGCTGACGCGATGGAGGCAGGGCGTTTGCCTGCTACTCTGCTAGGCTGTAGGCACCGCTGCATGGAGGCAGGGGTGCGGTAGGATCCATGGCCCTTAATTGGGCGCTCACTCACTTTTGCGATGTCGATCACCCCTGTTGGAGTCTATGTCTCTGACCATGAGGTGTTCGATGGAATGCACCAACGGTGAGGTGAGTTGTTTAGTTTCTATTTTACTAGCTAAGGTTTCATGGATCAATATAATTCACCATAAAAGATCAGCAATGGTAATAATCTTATCGTACGTGACATTGATAGTTATATGATGCAACTTATCTCTAGTTTTAGATGCATGTCATTTTTATCTGTACTTAGATTATTCAAAGGAATTGATGGAAACAAATTAAGATGGCCTCTTGTAATTTCATACATATGTCTATCTAGTAATGCAAATGTTGTTACCAGTTAATTGACATCTCAGAAATTTGTACACTAAATACGGCCTTTTCTAGTTAGTTACTAATTTGAGCACTTAATGCTTTGTTGCTTCGTCAATGGCTTTGCATTAATTTCTGCTTGAAAAAATGTTATACAAGGTGGAAAATGTCATATATTGTTGTTTGCTGCAACATGCATATGGATGATATATAGTTGCTAACAGTAGAATACCGTGTGGGTAGTTTAAGTGCGTAGATGTTGCCCTTAGCATTGCCAAAAGCATAGCTTCATGGCTTCACCACCGCTGTCATCCCACAACTATTTTGTGGGGGTGGTAGGAAATTCAAATGGCCCGTGTCACTAGCTATTACTATGACAAAGGCCAAATTAAATGTAATCTGATGGATATATATATATTACTATGTTACTACTGCAACTTACGTGTTTAGAGATGCCACCTGATGTTGCAATTATCAAATGAAGGAAAACACTACTGGAAAGTTGAAACTAGCGACTAGTTAGGTGATGATGACCCATTCAAATTGCAAACATTACAGTGCAGCTTTGGAAAAAAAACATTACACAAGGGAAGTGGAAACAAGCCACATAATGAAGTTTCTTATTATACACACAAATGAGGAGCAAGAAGAGTAGAGAGTAGCACACCCTCAACAGACTTGCAGACCAAATCACTACTAGTAATTGGATTAGGCCAGGACCAGGAGTCAAACCATGTTGTCTTCGTCCATGCAAATTTCGGAAGTCGATGGAGCGGCACCGGCATCGGTGTCCAAGATGTGGTCGATGATGTGTCAGAAATTGATTTAGTGCCGGTGCCGGTGGTGGAGAAGAAGCAGAAATCAGTGGCTATGTGCCAGAGGGAGGACACTCTCATCGAAGGGCCTCTTTCTCATGGATGGAACTTTGAGATATCTGCTGCTGCTGCAGTGGCTGTTGTGGTCAAGATGAAGGTGCAGCTGCCAGTGTGTGGTGTGGTCATTGAACCTGTGGCAAATAGGAGCGTCTTGTATTTGTTCCTTCCACCCATCTTTGAGATATCCAAGAACTGAAGTTTTTCGGACCAGCATATTGTTTGACGTCTGGGTCTGCCCTTTCAAAATAATTTAAGTTTTGGCCAACTTTCATGCTTTTCTGATGATTACTCGGGGACATCTAAGAGCTGCTTCCAATTATCACAATCTAATAGCTTTCTAAATGCTATCAACATGTTCTCTGTTCAGAGTTCAGACTTGAGACTTGTCCTCTGCTTAAAGGATCAACACTAGCATTTGACTAGTATTCTTAGGAATGGCAGTATCATGATGTCGTCTCTGTGGTCAGCTTATACTGAATTAATATGATTAATCAGGATATTCATTCACGTACCAATTGACATCACTTACCACGGTCTAGTTGTCTATATTTGATTCATAAAAAACTATCAATATCATTCGGATACCTACCTGTCATTGTGATACTAAATAAGATAAGGAATGATTATTCTCGTTCTACAGCAGTAGCAGGCCTCACATAATTTGGTACTGACGATAGCATTTCAATGTGTATGTAAACACTAAACAATGCAGCTAAGTTACTCAACATACTAGTTGTCAGAGAATAACAAATATTATCTTGTTAGATGCACCGCCAGTCATTGAACTTTCGAGTAACAGATAATAACAGTGATTTCCATTGTTATACAAATTGAATCAGTGATGATCTACTTGCAGAAAAAGTTCCTGAATTCTCAAATTAACACCAAAGCATTACAGGGTGCATAAGAAAGTGAAACCTGCATAAATGTAGCTACTCACAAAACATTTCTGATGAAGGAGAGCTAGCCTACACAAGAGATCTACCTAGCAATTTCAACTGAACATCTGTTCCTAACAGTGGTTGAAACCTTAAATTTGACAATCCTAATAAAGGTCTTAAATGCTGATCTGAAACCATAATGAACATCTGTTCCTAACAGTGATTAAACCCTTAAATTTGACAATGAAGGTCTTAAATTACACAAATTTTGTTGCTGCCAAATAAACTGAACTTCGAGAAGGCTTGGACGTGATTACTGTTTCACAAGGCGCTTTGCCTGTCCCGAAACAGCTTAAGTGCGGTCTTGACAAGAGAAGGAAGGGGCTGTTCGTGCTCCAAGACTGGCCCATTCGGTGTCAACATTTTGTAATCTTGGATCTCTTGTACAACGCCCTGCAGTTGCAGCAGTGCCGCTTCCAGTCCATTGTCGCGCAACAGGGCAACACAATGAACCTCTCGCTCATGCTTGGCCATCCATACCACCTGTCCGATTGTAGCACGTAATGCTCCAGGGCACTGATTTTCTTTTGAGACAGTTGTTACCAGCATGCTTGTATAGGTCTCGCCGCCGATCTTGTCCAGCGCCTCGGCAAATACTTGTGCAGAGGTCCACTTGGTCAACTCCAACCCGAGGCCGAGGAAGGCCTCTAATTCCTCAGGGGCATTCTGCTCCGCCACAGATGTTCTTCTTAGTACCTTGCATATGCAGATTAACAGATCGGCAACAATATATAGTTGTCAGTTAATAAGGGAGCTGTATGTACTATAGAATACCACAGTGTTGAGCTATTGAGCTTTGAGGGATCGGATGTATTGTTACCTCTGAGATTTTATCGGCTATGAAAGCACTGAGGTTTGTATGGCTACCCGGGTCCAAGCACGCGCATAGATTTGAAAAGATCATTGCCACCTTCGTTCTGCAAGCCACCTGGTTTTCGTCCAAGAGCATGGTACAAAGGGCCTGGAAATACTCGCCATCAGCCTCCAATACGGCAGCAGAGTTGTGCTTGCTCTGCGTGGTGAGCATTTCAAGTGCCTTTCCTGCTTCCTGTATGAGCTCGTTGTCGTTGTTCGGATCACCAGGTGCGCTGCTGCAGAAGATGTCAAGCAATGGGATTACCATCTTCCTGGAGGCCTCAGAGTTCCTGGACTCGTCGTCAAAGGAGAAACATGCGACCGTTCGCACCGTGGCAATCCGCAGCCGGCGGTTGGTCTCGGTCTCGGGTGTCCACAGTATGGCTCGGAGGTTTGACATGAGGAGGAGGTTCCGCAGCATCGCCTGCCGTAGCATGGCTCCCTGGTTGCCAGTGGCGCCCGCGAGCCTGCTCAGAACCAGCAGTGAGGTGCTGGCCTTTTGGAGCTGGAGGTGGTGGCTATCCATCGTCTCCCTGCGGCTGCAACTCATGAACTTGGTGATGATTGCCATAAGATGATCCGAGTTGCATATCTCCGCCAGGTTGTCGGTGTTGCACGACAACCGCTCCATGATCTCCAGCCCTTTCGCAACCAGGTTTACACTGAAAGAATAGGGATGGACGACACGGACAGCATCCTCTGCTGGTGCGGCCTCAAGGAGCGAGCAGACAGACGGGATGGCAGAAGGGATCCCGGAGACACGGAGCCTGGTGCCGGCGACTCTGGCTAGGATGCAGGCGGCCCTGGCCCTCTTGGAACTCTCGTCGGGGCTTGCCAGCGCCGCCATCCAGAACAGGGACTCCATTGCCTCGGGACAGTCCCGCAGCTTCAGCGCCGCCTTCTCAGCGTAAGACCACCGCGGCGAAATAACCACCGACGACGTAGACTCCATCAGAACGTGCAGTGTCTCCACCCCGACTTGCCGGACACTATGCGTGGCCGACGTGATCGACTCCAGAGCAAATCTGATGAGCGTGGAATGCAGGGCGAACCGGGCGCCACGGTTCCTGCACGTTGCCCTGACGTGGGAGCAGTATAGCCCCAGGAGCTCGTCGTCCAGGCCGCTCAGGCCACGCGATTCACGCAGCTCTGTCACCAGCTTCTCCCGGCTCGACGTGAAGACGACGACCATGTAGGACAGCAGCGCCTGCGCCACTGCCAGGCCGTAGAACATGTTCAGGGACGCTCTCATGTTGCTGTCCTCTGCGTTGCCGGTGCTTTTACCTAAGCTCTGCAGGGGTGACATGAGTGGCGAACAGCGCCACACAGCCCAAGAGCGCCATGAGCCTCAGGAATCGGATCGTGATGGCAGCCAAGAGAAGCAGCAGCTTCCCACAGACAAAGAGGTTGTCCCAACTTGGCATGCAACCAAGGATTATTGGCGTCTCCATGAAAATCATCACGTTGGTGAAGATTCTGATGTAAAGTGGCAGCTTATGGGCGATGCGTGCTCCGGAAATGCGCTGCGGTAGAAGGAGCCCGTAAAGGACCACCTGATCAGAATTCCAGTCACCACCAAAAACCCTGTGACGAACCAAAAATCATATTAGTTCCTAAACATATTGCTTCCATATATTGCAATTTGCATGACATATTACTAAACATATTAGATCCTACTTAGGCAGGATATACCGATATATAGGATCACTGACCTCATCGCCTGAAAAAAGCTCAGAACTGTGACGAACCAAAACTCGATTTTGTTCAGCTTGGACACGAAACCACCGAGCAAGACGACGGTTGCCCACACGAACCCGACCGTTCCAACGCTGCTCGAGGCACTCTGGAAAAACATCTCAAGCAGCACAAACCAGTTCAACTCATGCTCCGGCATGGCATCAACGACGGAGGCATGGTTGGGACTCTGATCCTGCTGCTGCACCTGCACCTCGTGGTGGATGGAGAGCGCGAGATCACCGGAGCCGTTGGCTGGTGGCTGCGCCATGACTTGGTCCGTCGTGTTGGTCACGTATGGAGCTGCAGCTCTCATGGCTGATTTTCTTTGTTGGGGCAGGAGGAAAATGGCAACGCTGAGATAAAGGAAGACTGAAGAAGAATGTCAGTCTACAGGAATGTTAGTCGTCGTCTGTTAGGCATTTGTTCTCACGCCATTTGGATTGTTTGTGTTTGCTGTCATCCACGCTGTAAACCATCTAACATGTCAGGTTTTGAGTTATGTTATTCACAACCTAGGTACTATTTGTAATCCAGAGTACTTGTAACATGTTACTATACATAGCTATATATATAATATAATTCTTATTTCGTCGAGAAAAAATAGTACGTTTAGATTTACTTTGAACAGACACAGTAGAATTGTATTATTCTTGGGGATAGTATATATACAGGAGTAGGTGTTGTTCGGGTGTAAGCAGGGCTAGCAGAGCATCTCTAACAGTTATGCAAATGAGTTTGGCATTTGCATTTTTTTTTTGCTAAAAAACTATAAAATGATGCTCCTTTTGGCAAATCGGTTTGGCATTGTAAACCATCTCCAACAGTTTTGGTATTTTTGATTTGGCATTTAACTTGTTTGCCAACTCCCCATTCAAATGTCAAGGCAAAAAAGGTTTTCTCCAACAGTTTGCTATTTTTGGTTTTGGCATATGGGAAAAGTGCGGCCGGGAGGGAGCGGTTGTTGATTTCTCTTGTCCGCGCAACCCATCTGCCACCTGCATGCTTGCGAATGCCAAAGGAGCTCACGCGCAAAAATTGCCGGAGAAAATGCCAACTCTTCCCAAATGCCAAACGTGAATGCAAAACTGTTGTGCCAACTCTTCCCAAATGCCAAACGTGAATGCAAAACTGTTGGAGGGTGATTTTTGAGGTCTTTGGCAAAATATGCAAATGCCAAACGTGAATGCAAAACTCTTGGAGAGCTTTGGCATTTGACATGCATGAAGCTTGTATGGCCTTTGTTGAACACTATATTTAGCCGAGTGGCAGAGTCTCACGAGTGGTGTCAGCGCCTGAGAACCCAACTACCGATCTATTCCTAGGTCACTTTTCTTATTTGCCAAACCAAAATTGCCAAACTACCTTCTTTTTTACTTGGCATCTAGAGTTTGGAGTTGGCAAACAAAGGCAATTGCCAAACCACAATTGACAAACTGTTAGAGTTGCTCATGTTTGTTTGCTTAACACAACATGGCACTTCCGTGGTCTTGACTTTTTTTAGAAAAATCAGCAAGAGAGAGTTGCTGAGTTATATTTTAGAAAGGAAAGCACACCACCCATGATCGATCCGGAGCTTGATCAATGGTTGAGGTTGAACAGTGTAGAGAGTTGTGGCACGGCCGTAGGCAAGAGATATGATGTACTAGTATGTTTTTCCTTTCGTCTAAAGACTCAAGGAGCATCAAGAGCTATCTTCTCCACTCCAGATTAATGCAGCAGTCACAACGATTCCTTGCTTCTTGTCGCCTAAAGACTCTAGGAGCATACATACCTGGGTCATCGCTAGCTACTTATGCTTTGCTTTGCTTATACTTATGCTTTGCTTCTCGGACCCATCGATAGTCTCTTTTCAAAAGAAGCATGCATGCATTGCTTGAGTCTCAGCTGAGCTCTTTTTCTTTTCTAAAGATAAAGATGCATGGCACTACTACAAAAGCCAACTAAGGGAGCGTCGGCATTTATATTAGGGGCAGCTCATACTTTGAGCCGCCCCTAATGTATGTGAAAATCCCGGTTGTTGACAACCGCCCTCACGACGACACATTAGGGGCGGCTCGTGTACCCGCCCGCCCCTATCATTATCGAGGGCGGTTCAATCACCGCGCCGCCTATCGTGGTCCACAATAGGGGCGGCTCTATATTGAGACGCCCTATAGTGGGTTGCCGAATTTTAAAATGAGGCACTAAAAATTAAAATTTCGTAAATGACCTCGGACGGAAAAACTTTCTAAATATGAAATGTAGATCTTGAAAAGTTATGAAACTTTGTGGTTGACCACTTTTTAGTTCGAAATCATCTAGTCATGCAAAGATGTGTTCAAATGTCTCAAATTTGAAATTCAAATTTAAGAAACGACCTCGGACGGAAAAACTTCCTAAATATGAAATGTAGATCTCGAAAAGTTATGAAACTTTGTAGTTGACCACTTTTTAGTTCGAAATCATCTAGTCATGCAAAAGCTGTGTTCAAATGTCTCAAATTTGAAATTCAAATTTCGTAAACGACCTCGACTGTTGTGGATGAGTATTAGGGGGCGCTTGTTTAGGGGCGGCTGGGAAAACCGCACCTAGAGTCCATCACCAGCCGCCCCTAATGTTGCTCAATGTAGTACCATGATTGACACCCTTAGCCATCACTGTAGGAATTCATGCTTGTTAAAAGATCTGATCGGGCAACAATTAGCCCAGTATGAACTAAAGAGTAACTGTAACTACCACAGTCCTAAGATGACCAAGTACTAGAACGAACGCCCAAACAGCAAGCATACAAAAGGTGTCAGATTTGGGTGTCAGATTTGAGCTGCAGAGAGAACGTCCAAAGATGATGCAAAGTGGGCCTGCTGCTGAGAAGCGGGCTCAGGGACATGGGTTGGGCCGCATCTGGATGGTCCCAACCCACAGGCTGTAGAGCGGGCCTGGCCAGCTTCTGGCCCTTCTAAACGAGTGGAATTATATGGCAACGTGTCAAGTCTATTCTTGCTATAGAGCTTGCTAATACCCTATCCAATACGGATCTTTCTTTTTTTTTAAAAAAAAAACTGTGCTTAGGCACGTTTTCCATTAAGTGGGCGTAGAAAAAACAGAAACAGCAAAGTTTATAAGAAACCTCCGGCCGGTAATCTCTTGATTACCTAGGGGCCTGTGAAAGCCGAGAAATGGCTCATGGAGTAACATTTTACCATTGAGTTTTTAATACTGTATCTACCTTATCCACTCTCACATCATGGCATATAAAGATGAGGGAAAAGAAACTGACCAGGGTCTTGCTCATCCGTGGATCCATACTCATCATCATTAAGATGTACCACCTCAACCCCGGCATTATCACTCTCAAGAGCTTCAAGGCGAGCTCAAGCAGCCTGCATAACATTACAGATATGGAGGTAGTCATAATTAGGAGCCAATGAGAAATCTACCATTATGAAAAGTGGGCTCGGAGATATACCATCCAACTGGGCTTCGTCGATTCACCATTCCGAAACGTGACCCGTCCGCTAAAATACCATTGGGCTGCTTTTCTTCTCATTTATTCCCTTCTTGCCCCTGCCCATATCCTTTTTGTTTCACGTTGTTTCCCCGACGGAACGGAACGTCGCCCCGACGGCGCCGACCTCGTGGTCCTATTCGGGACCCCAACTCCCGGTATGCGTGGTGCACTCTCTCTACTCGTCGGCATCATCTCGGGAATGGGCGTCGGCATCGTCGTGGACTTGGGAGCCACACGCACAACTACATCGACCCTCGCGTGGTGAGCACAGCCGGCTTGCAGACTCAGCCAGTGCATGTGCTGATAACCGCTGGCACCGGTGCGACTTCGACCTGCAGAACAGCCACCTTCGACGTCCCGCTCCGCATCTACGCGGACATCTTCGACATCGACGCCTATGTCATGCACGTAGGCAACGACGTCGACGTCATCCTTGGCTGGCAAGCTTGGGAAGGGTGACGTGGGACTTCTCCTCCAACGAGCTACGATACTACCGCGGACGGACATGCCCGCGACATTCATGTCGGATCCTCCTCCATGCGCCCGACACCGGGGCGCCGGACCCGGACTACTCGGTCCGGCATCTTCGCGGGCATTCGTGACTTCGCCCCCAAGTTGGGCAAACGTCCACGGCATGCCAGTGCTTTGGACCTCTACGACACATCGACGGTGTCTTCGTCTAGCTCCGACAAGCGACCCCGGAGAACCGGCGACTTTCGCGGCGGATCGCCCTCGATGTCACCACGGGCGCCGCTACACTAGCCTGGACGGTGGAGGGACGGTCTCCTTCTCTTCGATGGCCGCTTCTACCTTCCGGCTTCCTCACCACTACTACCGGACTTGCTAGAGGCTCTACTTCGGGGAGGGATCCGTGGGACAAACTTCATCGCCCTAGGCACCTACACGACACCGCCCGACAACAGCGGCGCCCATCGCCATCTTGCTGGGCGGCATCGGGAAAAATTCCACTATCTCTTGGAGTTCGCACCTCTGCGGACCCGGAGAACATAATCCCGAGGAACCCGGCACATAGGAAGTCGGTTCTACAGGTTGAGCTCATCATGCCAGTGCTGCAGCAGATCTTTCTCCAGCGTCCACCGAATGGACATTCATCCAAATGTGAGGATGCGTCGGTCGGAGAAGGGCGGGGGAGATGTCATGTGTCAAGAGATAGGGCCCGGGATGATAGGCCCACGAGGCCCGAGGGCAGGCAGCGCCACCAGGGCGGGCACGCGCACGCCGCCGCCACCTCCTCCCTTCCGCGGATTCTGTGGTAATTAATTATATGAAATAAAGAAAGAGTTTGGTTAGGATTATCTTAGGACTTTTGGTGTGCAAGGGGATATTCCAATCTATAAGGAAGACCCTTATTAGAAAAATAAATAGGATTGCTTTGTAAAAGTTATTCCAATCATATAAGGAAACATTTAGAGAGATTGCTTGGTTTACAAGTCCCACTAGCCGGGCTATAAAAGTAATAGGTTTGTAATCTTTCAGGTCAAGCAATAAAGAAAATCTATTCCTCTTCCTCTCTTCTCCCAGCGCCGCCGCCGCCCCCTGCGCGCGCGCCAGGCCACGTGTCACCCCGTAGCGATCCGGTTTGTGACATATTCTTTTAATATAGTGATACGACAGAGCTCTCCTGTGTTTTCAAGGGAAAAAAAATAGAATCAAAACCATAGATGACACATTGCTGCTAGCTGTAAGCACATATATATAGCCTGGCCGGGTTGTAATAGCATGCGTGACTGTTGATTGTAGATACTATTAACTACAGCAAATGTTTTTTTACACAAATGGCATGCTGCTCCTGTGTAGAGCATTATTTTTCCTGTATTCTGAGTACGCTGAGAAATACACCATGCATGTACGGTCTGAAACAAGCACAAGCAGGAACACGAAGCCAAAGCACAAATAAATCACAATTGCAGCATTGCCACGCACAGTCGATATGCCCATCCGACACGTACGTACATACAATACACTAGATATACATCATACCATCAGCACTGTTTCTTGTGGTGGTCGCCGGGGTTATTATTATTTATTTTTTTGGTGGTGGCTGCGTGCTGCCGCTTCAAGCGGGACGCGCGCCTACACGTCTGTGCCGCTGCCGTAAGTGGTTTGCAGTTCCACCAACTTCTCCATGGCTTTTTCCGCGATCTGCAAAAAATCATGTATGGCATGGTAGCATCCAAAATTGTAAGTCAGTTTCTTTTTTTAATATACAATGCTTGTAGTACTAACCCACCGTGTATACTTTGTCCTTCAAGCTGTCCTTTTCTGGTTTCGTCAAGTCCTTCAAGTAGTTCAAGTCCTTCAAGTCGACTTCGGGCACGGACAAATCAGTAGGTATGAAATCTTCGAACTTTTTTTGATATAGCCTAGCATATTTACGGCAAGCTTAGACTTTTCTTCGTGCAGGGTGGTGCCGGTGCCGGCGGGCTTTGTCTGTGCCGCCGTCAGTGGTGGACGACGATCCTGCTCCTGGAGATGCTTCCTTACCTTGAGCTCCGCCTCCTCCATGGCTGGCGTCAGGAACGCTGGAGGTGGCCGTGGCAGGCCCGTGGTCGTGGCGCGCTGCATCTGGTAGCTCGACACCCAGGAATAGATGCAGCCCAACCCCGATCCTCCCTCCAGGCTCCTTGCCAGCGCCTCGATGTCCCTGCCAATTCCCTTGGTGAGGTCCACAAGGTGGTCGTTCTTCCGGGACATCTCCAGATTTTCGTACAGGTCGACAAGGCCATTCTTCTCGGCGATCTTTAGATTTCCTTGGCTGGTTAGCTTGTTCCACATGTCCCGCAGGTTTGTCCCATTGTCATTATTGGTGGTGTTTACAAAGCGGAGCAGCATTTTCACCACCCCGAATAAGATCATCTGTCGCAGGACCCTGAAGTTGGGAGCCCTCTGTTTTAAAACTTCGTACGCTTCCCTGAGAGTGGATTTTGATGTGACTTGGAGCTGCACCTTGCATTGATGTTTAAGACGGGCCTTGAGCTGCTTGCTTGAAATATCCTTAAAGTAGTCCACATCAGCAGTAAGAACATCCAGTGCTTGGGTTAGCTCGCGGACTCGGTCATGGCTACTGAATTGAACGCGGACGATGAAGTCCTTCACCTCACCAGCGTATAGGACGCCGACGGTAATTTTGCCTTTCCTCTTGTGGCTCCCGTCGATGAATTCTGATTTGTGGCCCCCGATTGGATCTCTAGTATTTTCACGTCTTGAATGAGGTTGATTCCGGTTTCGGGCACGCTGATTCGACGCGCGCGTGTCGATGGCGACAACACTCTTGAGCCCGGCTAAGCACAAGGCGATGGCTTCCATGACCTTGCTGGTGGTGTTGAGATCGTCGTTCCCGTGGTCCGAACGGAGTAGGTCCCTCCGATTTTTTCGCAATACTATACAGTGTTAGGATAAAACGGATCACTAGCATGGCATCTAGACGGGTAACAAAGATAGAAACACCAAGAACCACCCTAGGAACGCTAGCAGCTAATCGATCTACTAGAAACGGAAGAACGAGAGGGGATGTGGGGTGAGTTACCGACCATCGGAGGACTTGGCGGGGGCGGCGGAGCTGGATCCGGCAGCGGCAATGGGGCGGCGGTGTTGGAGTCCCCCATCGGTCTTCTGCGCGCTAGGCAGCGACGGTCGGTGGAGTGGAGGTCGGTGCGGTGATCTAACGACGGCGGCGTGGAGGCACTTCCCCGTCACTTGTCTGCGCACCCTCCGTAGATCGGATTAGGGTTTGTAGGTGGGGTGACCGCGGCCGTAGCAACTTCGTGAACAGTGCCCCTCGCCCCCACCTCTCCTTTTATATTCGCGATGTGACAGGGCCCTCCAACCATAGGTGGGTTGGGCGCCCCGATCGGGCGCGAGTCAAGGCCCGAGTTGGTCCGTTGGGCCTAACTTCGGGATTGAGATCATTCTAACATTCTCCCCCCTTGATCTCATCTCACATTTTAACTTTAAAACCTTTACTTTGAATTTTCACTTTGAACTTTTACTTTACTTATTCCATCTCAGATTTGTGCATAGAACATGCTCAATCGTCACGGTCCTTGCCGATAGATTTCACAGCCTACAATACACATCTCCGGTGCGAAACAAATAAAACTTTAACTTTGGGCCCTTTATAATTGTCCGGGGAATCATAGGCTTTCCGTTAACCCCATGCCGGCTACGTGTTCCTTGAACACGCCGGGTGGTAAGCCTTTTGTGAGCGGATCCGCAAGCATTCTTTTTTCTGCTTATGTGCTCAAGATTTATAATTTGATCCTGGATTTTCTCCTTCACAACATAGTACTTTATGTCAATGTGTTTGGCAGTACCACTTGACCTATTATTGTGAGCATACTCTATTGCTTGGATTATTATCACGCGTATAATGTCATTGGTCCATGGATGTCGTCGACCACTTTCAAACCGGGTAAGAATTTCTTTAGCCAATTCACCTGCCCCGTCGCCTCATAGCAAGCTACAAACTCGGCATACATAGTGGAGTTTGTAGTAACCTTTTGTTTAGAGCTTTTCCACGATATTGCTCCCTTTGCGAGAGTAAACACATATCCGGATGTAGACTTTCTATCATTTCCCCGCATAATCGAGTCCGAATATCCTAAAATCTTTAGGGGAGTCGGATCTTAGACATGCGTTAGCATGAGGCCTTTCGTTCCTTGCAAATAGCGTAAGACTTTCTTTACTAATCCCCAGTGTGCAACACCTGGATTACTTTGAAATCTGCCAAGCAACCCGGTTACATAAGCCAAGTCAGGGCGCGTGCATACTTGAGCGTACTGTAAGCTTCCGACGGCTGAAGCATATGGAACCCCTTTCATTTGGTTGAGCTCATACTGCTTCCTCGGACACCGAAAATCCCCATATTTCTCGCCCTTGACTATGGGGGTGCGGGTGAAGGTCTACTTTTATGCATATTGAATCTCTCTAAGACCTTTTCAATGTATGCCTTTTGAGACAGTCCCAATACCCCTCTTCTTCTATCTCGGTGAATTTCTATGCCCAAAACAAAAGAAGCTTCACCAAGATCTTTCATGTCAAACTTTGAGGACAAAAATCTTTTTGTTTCCTGTAGTAGACTCATATCACTACTTGCAAGTAGAATATCATCCACATACGAGGATTAGAAAAATATATTTCCCATTTTTAAACTTTACATAGACACGGTTGTCCTCGATATTTGCTTTAAACCCAAAATTCTTTATAGTTTTGTCAAACTTCAAGTTCCACTGTCTTGAAGCCTTGCTTTAAGCCATAAATAGATTTCTTTAGGCGACATCCCATCTTCTCTTTACCTTCCACGACAAAACCCTTAGGGCCGTGCCATGTAGACATTTTCCTCCAAATCCCCATTTAGGAATGCCGTCTTTACATCCATCTGATGTAACTCTAAGTCAAAATGTGCCACCAATGCCATTATTATTCTGAAAGAATCTTTACATGAGACTGGAGAAAAAGTCTCAGTGTAATCAATTCCCTCTCTTTGCGTAAAACCCTTAGCCACAAGTCGCGCTTTATATCTTTCTACCTTCCCTTGGGAGTCACGTTTTATTTTGTAGACCCATTTACAGCCTACTGATTTGGCTCCTTTAGGAATATCCGCTAGGTCCCAAACATCATTGGAACTCATAGACTGTATTTCTTCTTTCATGGCTTCTAACCACTTTGATGCGTGAATGCTACTCATGGCTTCTTCATATGAGGCGGGTTCACCTTCCATATGAAACTCTTCAATATTATAAACTTCATAGTCATTAGGTATAGCTGACCTTCTGACTCTTTGAGACCTTCTAGGGGCCTCCTCATTTGGCACCTCTTCTCGGTTGAGGCCGGTGTTGCTCCCCTCATCCGTGGTAACATCTTCATTAGGTTCCTGATTAACAGGTTCCTCATTCTCTTCTGTTGTTACCACAGGAGGAACAACAACAGGTTCTTGCACCGTAATGTCTTGCATTGCTGGTGCAGAAACAACAGGTAACTCGAAGAATGGCTCTTGAATTATAGGATTGGGCACGCACACCCGTTTTCTTCAAGATCAATCTTTCGAGCTGCCATGCTCCCCTTTATCGTTTCATTCTCTAGAAAAATAGCATGTCTTGTTTCTACAAACTTTGTAATCTATCGGGGACAAAGAGAAACGAAAACCTTTTGACCTTCGGGATAGCCAATAAAATGACAACTCACTGTCTTGGGATCAAGCTTCCCAATATTTGGGTTAAACATTTTAGCCTCGCCAGACACCCCCCACACACGCAAAGTGGTTTAGTGAAGGCACCCTTCCTCGTCCATAATTCATACGGTGTTTTGGGCACCGATTTGCTTGGCACTCTGTTGAGAATATGAATGGCGGTTTTTAACGCCTCCATCCACGAACTCAATGGTAAAGTAGAGTAACTCATCATACCGCGCACCATATCTATCGTGGTACGGTTTGCGCCTTTCGGCTACTCCATTCTCATTGAGGTTCGCCCGGCGTGGAATATTGGGGCGACTATACCATTTTCCCCAGAAAAACCTTGCAAAAGGTCCGGAACTTGACCAAACGGGGGTATGCCGACCGTAGTACTCCCCCACGATCGGATCGGACTACTTTAATCTTTAAGTTGTGTTGATTTTCAACTTCAGCTTTAAATATTTTAAATTTATCCAATGCTTCGCTCTTTCTTTAATTGGATAAATATAGCCAAACCGAGAGTAGTCATCGGTGAATGTAATGAACGAATCATAGCCATCCACACTCTTTACAGGAAAAGGACCACAAATATCGGTATGAATGATCTCTAATTTTCCTGGCTCGCTTCGTTTGGCATCCTTTTTAATTTGCTTTACATACTTTCCTTTTATGCAATCTATGCATTGCTCTAAGTCTAAGAACTCCAAAGGAGGAAGAATTTCATTCTTAACTAGTCTTTCTATTCTCCCCCTCGAAATATGGCCTAAACGACAAGTGCCATAATTTCGCCCAAGTTCTTGAGTTCGCTTTCTTTTCTACTTTCATTTGTAGACGAGGATACGCCATCTTTCACATCACATATGGAATTCACACTTTCACATAGCGACAACATATACAATTCGTCTTGTCCGATGGCAAGACCAACAAAAAAATATCATTAAACCAAGTGACACACCGCCATGTCCAAAATTACGGGTAAAAACCTGAATCATCCAACTTAATAACACTTATTAAGTTTCTTTTGCAATGTAGGAACATAAAAAACATCTTTCAAAATGAGATCTGAGCCATTAGGCAACTCTAGAGCAACATCTCCAATGGCCTCCACTTTGCAGCCTCGACTCCATTTGCAACACTAATGGAACTTTCTCTTTTTAGCGTAGTTCTCGTCGAATGGAATCCCTGTAAGGAATTAGCAACGTGAATTGTTGCACCGTAATCAATAAACCATGTAAACTTTGAAAACTGTACATACAGAGATTCATTTACAAATGAAATAATGTTCTCACCTTTCTTTGCCATTATCTCCTTTAAGTATTCAGGCAGTTTTTCTTAATGTGGTGCGGGTTACCACACCAAAACAACCCATTTCACCTTTTTTGCCCCCTTCTTTGCCGTGGTCGTGGCTTTTGCTTTTTCTTGAGAGGCTTATCTTTGCATGGGAGCTTTCTTTGAGGGAGAGTCATGATTAAATGGCTTTTTACCCTTGTTGTTGTTGTTGCCTTTAAGGTAGTTCGGATGACCACCTTGCCGCCCTTTATCCTTATCTCCTCATCAACACACCGAAAGCAAAGGAGCTTGTCTAAGTCCCATTTCTCGGCCGCATGTTGTAGTTGATCACAAGGTTGTCATACTCTTTTGGCAAGGAAGCAAAAACAAAGTGGATAAGGAGTTGAGGTTGAATCTCCAAATCCATTGCCTTAAGCTTATTTGCCAAGTGACTCATTCTCGAATGTGATCATGTATGCCACCACCTGTGTACTTTTCATTTGTCAATTGCTTGAACAAATGGGTGGCATACACCTTGGAGGTACCGATGAAACTCGGGTCTTGATCCTCTCAAGGTAACCTTTGGCGGTGTCACACTTTTCAATTGAGCCCCGATATAGCGGGCTCAATTGTGTTTTCAATCACGGCACAACATTTCTTGTTGTCACCGAGCCATCTCGCCACGCTTTATGTCATATGACATCCTTATGGGAGCAAAGTCCCTCTTTTTCTTTTTCCCATGCCTCATCATTATCATCGGACTCACGCACCGGTTCCACGGGGCTCGTGGGACACGGGTTCGCTGATCACCCATCAACATCGACCAAATGAAAAGGCAAAGTCAATCTTCCTTTTCCATTCTCGGATAGTTGTCTCCTTTTCGGTCGCGGGATCTTGTCGATCATGCCCATCAAGGAGGAAGCGCTGAAATCACAATTCCGCACTAGTGAGAACAGGTTAAACAACATACAAAAAAATCGCCATTGCATGGAACACTTTATGCATTAAATCTAAATCACCGTTGGGCGAAATAGAAATAATACATGCTTATTATAACACCGTTATTATCAACGTTGGTCGAAAAATAACAATATTATAACCATATCAAAACTGTAATTCTTAAAATTAAATTCTCCCGTTGGTTCGAATTTAATTAAAAGAAATAAACAACTTTGTCATACGCAGCGGAAACATTAAAACTTTCATAATTTAATTTTCCGAAACTTTACTTGTACTTTTCTCATCACAAAATTATCTTTGGACAAAATTTGTAACAAGATTGCATCAACTATCAATTTAAATTGTATCAATCATGCATCAATATAAACAAATTTCAGTTCTTGGAAAAAGAAAAAATAAAAAATGTCACCGTTCGCTGGGCGGGGCAAACCAACCGCCCGGCCGGCCTTCGCCCGCGAACGCCGCCGCCTTGCGCGCCGCCATGGGCCGGATGCCCAGCGAGCCCGGCTAAAGCGCCCGGCGGCTGGCGGCGTCCGATGCGAGTCAAGCGGATCCGGCGGCCGAGCTCGCTTTTTTCGGAGGAACAAAACCCCGGGGCGCGCATCCACCGAAACCCTAGGTCACTTTCTTTCTTCCCCAACCCATCTCACCACCGAGCGGCGGCGGCGGGAGCTTTGGTGGCTGCGGCGGCGGCGACGTCCGCGAGGAGGGGGAGCGACCGCCTCCACCGCGCGACTCCGCCACCCGGCCCTGTCTCTCTCTCCCTCCATTTCTCCATTTCGCTGCAGCTAGGCGAGTCCGGTCATTGCGGATCGGAGGAAGGCGATGGCGCCCGTCCGGGTTCCCTTCGCCCGGTAGCGCCGCGCTCCGGTGGCGTGGCCTTTGTCGAAGATCCGTCGGTGCCATCGTCCCAGCGACGGCGGTGAGGAGAACCCGGTATGTCTCCCTTTCTTTTCTTTCTTTCACTCCCGATCCGGTCCGGATCGGTCGTCATTGCAACTTTGCCGATGTAAATCGGTGCTGATTTCCTTTTGGCTTTTCCCTTTTCCCAACGGTTAGGATTAGGGTTTCATTAATCCTTTACCGATCCGATTCGGATCGGTTGATTCGATAAGTTTGTCACCATTCCCGACTAGATCCATGACTAGACAGGCTCAAAGATACCATTGTTAGGATAAAACGGATCACTAGCATGGCATCTAGACGGGTAACAAAGATAGAAACACCAAGAACCACCCTAGGAACGCTAGCGATAATCGATCTACTAGAAACGGAAGAACGAGAGGGGATGTGGGGTGAGTTACCGACCATCGGAGGACTTGGCGGGGGACGGCGGAGCCGGATCCGGCAGCGGCGATGGCGGGGCGGTGTTGGAGTCCCCATCGGTCTCTTCTGCGCTAGGCAGCGGCGGTCGGTGGAGTGGAGGTCGGTGCGGTGACGAACGACGGCGGCGTGGAGGCACTTCCGTCACTTGCTGCGCACCCTCCTCGTAGATCGGATTAGGGTTCGTAGGTGGGGTGATCGGGCGGTTGTAGCAACTCGTGAACAAAGGCCCCCGCCCCCACCTCTTTTTATATTCTTGCGATGTGACAGGGGGCCCTCCAACCATAGGTGGGTTGGGTGCCCCGATCAGGGCGCGAGGACAAGGCCCGAGTTGGTCCGTTGGGCCCAACTTCGGGATTGAGATCATTCTAACATACAGAACCTTGGGGTCATGATTCTTACCCAAGCCCAAGGCGTGGACCGGGTACTTTTCCAAACCACGGAAGTCGTCATACTTAAAATTGCTCCCTCCATCCGACACCAGGATGATGAAGCCAGCAACCGAAGATTTCAGGCCCTGTATATTATCATTATTACAGTTACCACACGATAAACAAATATATAATATAATGCGCCTGCTGCCAAAGGTTTTAAAATTAATTTGTTTATCAAGGCCATTCCTATTGCAATATTTCATTTCATTACACTCTTTTCTATTTTTAATTAATTAAATAACTCCAAACAAGACTGTTCTAATTAGATTAGAAATGGTGTCCATGCCCGTGCGCCCTATACTCACATACTCCCTCCGGGATGGTATTAGAAGTCGTTTAGGACAGCGACACGGTCTCCCAAAACACAACTTTGACCTCTTATTATTATAAAAATATTTATGGAGATGTGATATATGTATACTTTTATCAAAGTATTTTTTAAGACAAATCTACTCATATAATTTTTACATTTACAAACCCAACAACTTAAAAAAGTTATTGATGATTTATATTCCCGATGTTTGACCCAAACCTTGTCCAAAACGACTTCTAATATCAGCCCGGAGTTGAGTAGCAGCTCTGTTTGGTTCTAGGTGGCTAAAGTTTAGTCACCTGGTTCTGGCCCCTTTTCTATATCCCGTCCCTGTGCAGTCCGTGGAGTGAGGAAGAGAATAAATACAAATACTACGAGATCCCAGATGTAAAGATGCCAGAGAGAGAAAATGTGGAAGGGTCTCCAGGACTAAATAGAACCAAACATAGTCAAACTAGAGGCTCCTATTAATCTACGCGGGACGACACGGTACGGGCAAAAGTTAATCATTAATATTCAAGAGTTGGAAACATCATGTCATCATTAGTCGGTTTAATGTACTTCAATTATTATCGCTGGCATATCAACAGGTGCTATCTTAGGAGGCGCAGGCATTAGGTATTGTTTAATCCAACCTTAAAAATAAAATTTACTCATATTGAATTGCATGTTTTTTTGCTCTTTCTAACATCCGTGTTATCTAACATTCTACCGCTAAAAACTTGTAATATGCGTTTCTAATTTGAATATATATCCAAATTCATTTTTTAGTATTCTCTCTATCTGATTTTAGATGCGTATTCCATGATACTATCTGACAGTGTTCGTATCCGCAAAGAAAACAAGATATCGTGAACCTATTTAAGTGTTTCTCTCCATAACGAGTGACCAATTATTTAATTTTATATATTATTACTAATCATGGATTGAAGCCATTTAATAATATATCTATAAATAACTTTTAGTATTCATTTAAAATCATTAATGATACATAAAAATAAACTAACTATTATTTTTTGATTTTGTTTAAACATAATATATTTGTTGTTTTAAATTATTTCAATACTTCAGTTTATTTATTTATTGATGCAAATTATTTTATATAATTTATAGTCTCATGATAGATATTTCAATATTGACTGCTATAGTTTTATTCTCCTCAAGTTATGCTCAAACTCTTGTGATTATGATATCTTTTATTAACTCTCATTATAACCCTTTAAAATTATGGATTTTATGCCATAGATTGAACTCTTATGTATTGAGATAAGATGGTATAAAGAATCATTTAAACCTACACATATAAGGATGAAAATGGTCGAACTTCGGTCGAAAAACTTTTAAATTGTTTTCTACTTTTACATTTGAATACGAAAAAAGCGAGAGTGAAAACGGTAAAGTCGGACACGAAAAACGAACGCAAACTTACGGAATTTCGAAAACTAATTCGATCGAATTTATGTCGAACACGCGTCGAGTATCTAAAAAAAAAATAATTTTTGATGCATCATTAGGGGTTACTTTATGTATTGTTCATAATGGCAGAGGTGGGTAATTTTGATGCATCATTAGGGGTTACTTTATGTATTGTTCATAATGGTACAGGTGGGTAAATTTTTCAAAAAATATAATAGATATGATAGCTATAATTAGCGATAATGGTCAGATTCTAACAAATCAAAAGGCAATAAGATCTATCTAATTAATGTGAGAATTTTCATGATTTATTCTTTTTTTCTAGAGCATCTCGATGTCTAGGGGAAATAATGTGGAGCCACCATTCGGGTCTCTAATTAGTAATAGTAAGATTTAAAACAATATGCATTGTATCTATTGCAGTCATGAAAGAATTAACCGTTTTTGCCATACAAAAATAACATAAATTTAACCACTAAAAATTTGCATCTAAATAATCAAACCTGCCATTATTAAAAACAACTCAAGTAGCTTCTAAATCACCATCTAGACATAGAAATCTAAATTTACATCTATAAACTATCCGCCACTTCCACTATATGATAGATAACCTAAGTACTCCCTCCGTTCTCGAATCTAAGGCGCGCACATATTTTGAAGCTCAAACTTTGTTATCATTGACTAACAATAATTACCTTAATCATCAGAAGTTTGTATTACAATATTACAAAAATTAGTTACATTAGATTTACACTTAGAAATACTTTCTAATGATCAAACTTTTGTTACTATAAATTATATATTATAAGAGAAATTAAAGGTCAAAAATATGTTCAAGAAGACGGAAACAAGCCAAATCGCATCTTGCATTCAAGGATGGAGGGAGTAACTCTTAAATTTGCATCTAAATCACTCAACTTTGCCGATATATATGCTAAATATGAAGTGAAAAATATTCTTAAGTCGACGTCTAAAACTAAAAACGTAACACACATATATATACTTGTATTATAATATGAACCAAGATATATGGTCCTTATATGGAAACTCTTAACAATTAATGTACACTAAGGATATATGCCACTTACGTTGAGGGTGTGTTGCAAGGCTGTTTCAAGGTAAGTAGTTGCACTTCCACCCGTGCCCATATGATTGTCCAGCTTTTCATCAGATCCAGATATCCATTTGTCAATGGGCACCAGTCCCTCTACAGCCGCGACATCAACCTGGTGGTGATGTGGTGTCGCGTCTACTTCGAACTCTCCTTTGATAAACTCCATCATCTTCAGCAGGTCCGACCTTGGTACTGTTGCCTGATGGCCCGTTGTACCACACAACACATCGAGCACCACAACTAGGTGTATGGGGAACGCATTATTACTAGGTACCGATGGTGGTGGCGCTGTTACACTAATCATTGCTGTGAATTCTGATTCGCGGCAGTCGTCCCCTGATTGGACTTGGATCCAGGGCAAATGGAGCAAATTACCACTTACTTTGACGACCTGCATATGTGATATGAATAATTAGCTTTATCAAGAAAATCGATCATAAGTTGCTTTAACTGAAATACGAAATATGTCCTGTAGATGTATACTAGCTATATACTATATGTGGCCCTATATGTGGCCGTTTCACAAATAAACACTATTTTTTTTGTTGCAAAAATAAAAGGAGAGATTTCGATGGATGCAACGAAATCAAATCAACAGGAAAATAGGGTACCCCAGCTGCATGCATGATATCAATATGAAACTACGCGCAAGAGAAAATAGATCGATTACCTCGGCCATCGCCGCCTAGCGCTGCCTGAATCCTGTTGAGGTTGCGAGGTGCTGCCTGACCCGGCCCTGACCCTGACCCTTGGCTTCTATAATAGAGTTAACCCTGGCAAAGGCCCTTGTGCCTGTATGTGTGTATAGTCTCAATCAAAACAAGAAGCTTCCTTCGGGCTTCGTAACAATTGCCGGTTGTTGAGATGGTAACTTTAATCTAAATCTAAATCTAAATCTCCTATAAGAGAGCCCCCACTAGGGGAGTTCTCTGGGTTCTGATTGGCTAGCTTAATTAGTAACTGCAATCCCAGCGCAATAATCTCAGCATCGCTCCTGCCCGTTCGCTATTACGCACAAAGAGGACTCGGCCGTCTCTTCGCCTACCTAGGGCCGCCTGTTCGCCGCCGTACTAAATATAGGACTGTCCGCCTCCCCGTCCTCCAAGCGTGTTTGCGGCGCCGCCGCGCCCCATCTTCCCATGGATCCGAGTACTGCAAGGCGCCCGTAATATCGAGTCCCCGAGACGGCGTGGCCGGTCGCCGAAGAACCCGATGTCCAAGTCGAGACGGCGTGGCGATCGGCGACGAGGAGGAGGTGATGGGGGACTACGGCGAGAGGACAGCGAGGATCCGGGAGAACGTGGAGCGGATGCAGGCTTCGTCATCCTCGACCTCGCGCTGCAACCTCAGCCCAGTCCGCCCGCCGCCGCCTCCGCGGAGTGGGAGGTGGTGACGGAAGCCAATGGAGCCGGGTCCGTGACGCTCCGTCACGGCCAAGCCCAAACGCCCGCGGAGAGGTCGCCGGGTGCACGGACGGACGGATCCACCCAATCGGCTTCTTTGATGTGCGTCCTCATTATTACTTTTCTTGGATGCATGCGGGTGGGTTCTTTGCCTCCTTATTCTGTATCTTCTAAGCCAATGTCAAGGAAGAGGAAGTATGTTGAACGAAGTCCCGACTGCATTGCAAGCAGGCTGCGGTCTCGGCTCAATATGTAGTAGATTCTCAGAGACCTATCGAGATCAGGTTCCTCTCGAATCCATACCTTCATATATTAACATGTATGTTGTTATATCAGTGGAATATGTCATGTGTGGAGCATCACCGATTTCTGGTATTTTACTTTTTATTGTCGTGCCTATATAAAAGTTGATCCTATTTGTTGGCACTAATATCTGCACCATGACCATGTGGCGTCCACTAATGAAGCAACACTGATTTTATAGTATCTTACACTGCAAATTTGTTCAGAGTACATGGATAATTATTGAGGTTTTCTCTCTTCAAATCAGGTTGGTCTCCAAAACATTCTTCCTATATTTTTATTATCTGTGGTTGCTATTTTTCTTTGTCACCATGCCTGTATAAAGTTCATCTTTGATTTATAGAAAAGGGTCTGTTGGTTACCATATCTAATATGAGATCATATCCATGTGTATTTTTAAGTAGCACATGCTTCCTCTTCCTCTGTTGCTAAAGAATCAATTCCCCCCTCTAGAAATTATATTCTCAACAAATCATGGACAGGAATTTCTCTCCCCTTTTTCTAAGATCTTGGTAAGAAGCCTTTATTTCAGTATTACATAATCATTCAAACTTTCAAAAGAATTATGTTAAGGCACCATCATTCCTTTCAATTCATATGGGTGTCAAAGCGTCGGTTCTACTCCGCCGGCACCGACCGCCACCATTTTGTACTTGAGGTATGCATTGTGTTCACCGGAAATGCCATATAGTTGAGAGTTTAACATCGCTGACATTTTCTTTGTATGACCTGTTTGAGTCTATTAATTAATTGGTCTGTAATTGGCAGGACAATTGGAATAATTTGGAAAAGTCTTATGGAAGCATATTTTTAAGTATCAATACAGCAGTTCTTGATCATCATTAGCTCTGAAAGGACATCATATACTTCATGTATTTACTACCGTAGGCATAGAAGACTGGGAGGTAAGTACTGTGTTCTAGCTGAAACACAAATCTCATTAATATTGAGATACCATTTTATTTTAGCGCTATTTGTTTTCACTGTTGACAGGGTCTTTCTAGGAAGGAGTATGATGAGAAAAAAGAGGCAGTGGCCAGTGAGATTATAAGAAGGCTTGAAAATAAGTTGTTTCCTGGTCTTCAAGATTCAATAGTCCTCAAAGAGGTACCTATTTGTTTTCCATGTGATTCTATTGATACATGTTCTACAGTTTGATTTTTATCAATTCTTATGAATTTGAAGTGCCTTCTAGCAACTGTTAAGTAGTTGATGGTGAAAGGAAGATTATCATTTGCTTGAATATGTATATGATTATGGATCAGAAAAGCCCATATGTTATATTTGTCAATTTTTGACTTTTCTCACAGCAATATTTTTCCATTATGTGGATATTCCTATTCCTTGAGGAGAGTAATGACCACCGACACAAGTCTCTTGAACAAACTCTTTCAAATGATACATATCAAGTAATTATAGTGTGGTTTCCGACCTCCCTTTAGGGTGTAGCTTCTTTGTGGGCAATTGTCAAAGTGAGTTGAGTTGTGAATTAAAATATTGACTTCTATGAATCATATGTCTAGCAACATATAATAACACGTAAAACTTTTGTAGCCTAATCATGTGCTTTGGTTATTTGCAGTAAACTTTAATGGAACTGTTCGACTTCTGCTACCAAGAACTCTTCTAATGCAAAACTTATTTTGTTTCATCAGTGCGCTCACCAAAAACTCACGAAGATTTCTTGCTCGAAATGATGGTACATATGGACCAATGCCACGGGGTAAACCGAAGGGCTTACGGCTATGCCTTTCAATACTATCGTAAGTATCGTAAATCAGCTCCCTTTGGTTGACTTGATGTACTGGATGTCCTCACAATATCATAAGAATTGTTGAACTGAAACTGGGGTTCTTAATTTACTGAGTGGCAACTGTTTTCCGGGGCAAGGTGTCATAGCTGTAGCTTTCTCGGGGATTATGTGTGCTCACCGAAGGATTCTTTGTGTGTCCCTAAACAGGTATAGCTTGATGTTTCAAGAAGACAGAATTAGTCACATGTTTGATGCTAGGTCTTAGAGAGTAGAGCTCTTGATGAGCAATGCTATGAGAATGATTCAGAACTCACGGTTTCTTTTTTGCTTTACCCTTCTTCCAAGACTAGAGTAAAAATCTCCAGTTCTAGATCTTTGGTCTTCTTGGGCTACTCAGATGGTTCAGAACACTTGCATATGTTGGCTTCTAGCCGTGGGCTCTAAATATGGCTTGACATTCAATTAAACATTAACCGAATAGAGACATCATAGGCTGGTATTCTAGGCGACTATGTAGTATTCTATACTTAAATGATTTCAAGCAATATATTGCACACATGCTCATCTTAATCTAATTAGATTTATTCTCCATGCAAATAAATAAAATTCTATCGCATACCCGCGGCAACGCGGCGGAATCCTCCTAGTTCCTCGAGAAGGAGCTACCAACCCTCCACCTTCCCACACTAATATAATGTCCAATGATTAAATAACAATTCCCGGATGAGTGCGCATCCGTTATATACATATAATAAATTGACACGGCTTGACTGTACTCTCTCAATTCCAAATGATAAGACGTGTTTAACTTTTTTTTGACACAAAGTTTGACTACTCATCTTATTCAAAAATTTATGCAAAATATCATTTCTTTTGTCGAGATTTCCTAAGTTCTACAAGAATGATTTAAATTTGACTTAGGGCTTTTTAATTCCCTCTTTTTGCCAAAAGTTATGGCAGTTTATTCCATATCTTGGCAAATGCATCTAAACACCATGGCAAAAAAAAATAGCAAAACTTTGGGTTCAAAAATTTTGGCATTTGAGACTCTAAAGGCCGAGAAGTTTCCATTTTGCCTAAATATCCCCCCTATGGCAAAAAGTTTTGCCATGCATTTAAACACCACCATGCAAAAAACTTTTGGCGCCCAAAAGCAATTAAACACACCCTATGTTTGAACAAAGTTTTTAAATAAGACGAGTGATCAAACTTAGGGTCAAAAAAGTCAAACGTCTTATAATTTAGGACGGATTGAGTAGTCTTTTCGAACTAGTAGTATTTTATAAGGCCGGAGTAGTCTCTCCCGAACTAGTAGTATTTTATAAGGCGGCAGCCAGGGGCCCAGGGTTGCAAGGACTTCCGCCAAAGCTTGGACGTGGACACACCAACCACAACACGATCGACTAGACCTGGAAATGGGTTAAAGATCCATGTCTAGTGAAACCAATCCAAATGAGATCCACCCAAAGAAGACACCTATCCAATTGATGAAACTAACTTGCAAGTTTAAAACATCCAAATGTATGCTCTCTCCTTCCCCAAATAAACCAATTCCTAGATTCCGTGCTAGTTAAAGTTTTGTAAGTTTAAGTAACTTTATAGGAAGGAGTAACAACGTCTATGGTCTAAAAATTAGTTTCCTTATGAAAATATATTATATATGGTAGATCACTAGATCTAATGATATTAATTTGATTCAACAAATCTTAACATTTATTTATTTCTTGAAATCTGGTTAAAGTTTAAAAAATCTTGACTTAAAGACATGGAAGACAGAGGGATTATCCCAACACCGTGTAAATCCATACCAATCCATCCGTCCAAATATTTTACGAGCGTGATTGGTTATCTTAATCCACGCCATCCTAGATATATATGTGTGGATAATTGCCGGTGTCTAGGCTTAGTCTTGCAGAAGCCACCCCTCCGGCTTGCCGGCTTGGCTATGTTAAATCATATCTGAAATCTATTTTTCTAGAGCTCTTCTTCCATGGTGTCATGTGCCGTCAAGAGGAGGCCCAAAAGGGCCTGCCAAAGCTCTAAAAAGGCCAGCCCCACAGCCAAGGAGGGGAAGGCTGGCAGCGCGCCGCCCCTCGCCGCCGCCCGCTGCCACCTGCCGTCATCGCGTCGTTTGCTTCCTCGTTAAGCAATCTTATTTAGGGACAAGGTAGAAATAGATTAGGAAAAATAAAGACAGATCTACTTCTCATGCAAGTCTTCCCAGGGACTATAAATATAAGAGAGATGTAATCGCGTTTTTCGGGATTGGTTGGTAGTCTCTGTTGCATCCAATGGCGGCTCTTATATTGTTGTGCGTCTCAGTCCTCTCAGCTCTCTTGGTTAGTACTACCACCTCTTCTTCCACAATGGTCCGAGTGCCCCCCAATGTGTCCGGCAGCGACCTCGCCGCTTGTTGGCTTTCAAAGGCCAGCTCGCTGATCCCACCGGCGTCCTTGCCACCAGGCTGGACAACCAACACGTCCTTCTGCGATGCACGGAGTCTCGTCGCGGCCGCCGGCGGCAGCATGTCACGGCTCATCGGCTGCCAGATATTGTGCTCCAAGGAGAGCTCAGCCCACACCTCGGTAATCTTTCGTTCCTTTCCTTGCTAAATCTCTTAAACACCAGCCTCGCTGGCTCTATCCCGGTGGAGCTTGGCGGGGCTACGTCGGCTTAAGTTTCTCTCTCTTAGTCGAAATAGTCTCTCGGGCCCCATTCCTTGTACCATTGGAAACCTAACCAGACTTGAGGAACTTTATTTAGGCTACAATAGCTTGTCGGGGAGATCCCACAAGGACTACTGCAGAATACCCCTAACCTAGAGATGCTTTCTCTTGATAGGAATGAGTTAACCGGCCAAATACCACCATACCTATTCAACAAGACGCAATCCCCGAGAAAGATCGGCTTGAGAAACAATAGCTTATCGGGTCCTGTACCACACGGCATGGGTTCCTTGTCCATGTTGGAATCCTTGCACCTGCAATTCAATAACCTGTCCCATACAATACCTCCAACCATCTTCAACATGTCAAGGATGCAGCGGCTTTTTATCGCACACAACAAATTTGCGGGTCCAATTCCTAACAATCAAAGTTTTAGCCTTCCTCTTTTTACAGGTTTTCTCTATCGGACGGAACAACTTTGTGGGTCCGATTCCATCTGGTCTTGCATCATGCGAGATACTTGGACACTCTTGCTCTGCAGGTAAATTATTTTGTGGATGTCCTTCCAACATGGCTCGCTCAACTTCAACGTCTCACCATACTTGCCTTGGGAGGAAATAACCTCGTTGGCTCTATCCCAGCTGTTCTTAGCAATCTCACCCATCTTACTTGGTGGATCCGGGAATAAATCAGCTAACAGGTCCGGTTCCAAGTTTTTCTTGGGAATTTCTCGGAATTAACGGTGCTAATTCGGAGGATAACCAATTCTCTGGTTCAGTACCACCAACACTTGGGAACGTTCCACATCTGAACTTGCTTGAACTTGAATCCAATAATTTGGATGGGAATCTTAACTTCTTGACCTCCCTCTCCAATTGTAGGGACCTCCGGGTCATTCGACTGTCTAATAATTTTTTCATAGGGGGCCTCCCGAACAACATACCGAAACCTGTCAACGAGTTAATTTGGTTTGCTGCGGATAACAAGAAGTTGACGGGTAGGATTCCATCAACACTTGTCAAATCTAAGCAATCTTGAAAGGATAGATCTTTCTAGCAACCTATTCATGGGGAAATCCTTGAGCCTGTCACTGCGATTCAACATCTCATTTTGCTTGACTTATCTAACAACGACTTGTCAGGTCCTATACCAACAAAAATTTCTATGCTTAGGAGCTTGGAACGGCTATATCTTCAAGGAAACAAATTCTTTGGCTGTATACCCAAAAAACATTGGAAACCTTACTAGGCTAGAATATATTAGCATATCTAGTAACAAGTTAAACTCAACTATACCAGCAAGCTTCTTCCACCTAGATAAACTTATTGCTTTGGATCTTTCAAACAATCTCTTTATTGGTTCCCTACCAAATGAAGTTGATGGGCTAAAACAAGTGTATTCCATTGACCTCTCTACCAACTTTTTCCATGGAACCATCCCAGAACTATTTGGACAAATTATCATGCTCAACTTGCTAAATCTATCACATAACTCATTTGATGGACAAATCCCTGATTCTTTTCAAAAGCTCACTAGCTTAACATGTCTGGATCTCTCCTTTAATAATATCTCTGGTACCATTCCCATGTTCCTTGCTAATTTCACAGACTTCGATAACCTTGAATCTCTCCTTCAATAAACTAGAAGGGAAAATACCAGAGGGAGGTGTTTTTCAAACATCATGCCAAAATCTTTGATTGGGAATGCTGGGCTATGTGGGTCTCCCCATCTTGGATTTTCTCCATGTCTTGAGGACTCTCACTTGAATAAAAGGGGCCTACTAATTTTAGTTCTTCCGGTTGTCATTGTTGCATTTGCCTCTATTCTTGTTTGTGGTGTCTACCTAATGATCAGAAGGAAAGCTAAGGCCAAGGGTGATGATGAAACTTCTGTCATTGATCCAACAAATACTGTAGGACAGAGATTGTTCTCCTACCGTGAGCTCATTTTGGCCACTGATAACTTTAGTGTCAACAACCTTCTCGGAACTGGAAGTTTCGTAAAAGTTTTTAAAGGAAAATTGAGTAACGGTTTGGTTGTTGCAATAAAAGTTTTAGATATGCGACTAGAACAGGCCATTAGAAGCTTTGATGCCGAGTGCCATGTGCTTTGCATGGCTCGGCACCGCAACCTGATAAGGATACTAAGCACATGCTCCAACCTGGACTTCAGAGCACTCGTGCTCCCGTACATGCCCAACGGCAGCTTAGATAAGCTCGTACTCTCAAGGCACCAGTAGCTTGGGATTTCTTAAGAGGCTGCAGATCATGCTAGATGTGACAATGGCGATGGAGTATCTGCACCATCAGCATTTTCAGGCTGTTCTGCACTGTGACTTGAAGCCTGGCAACGTGTTATTTGACAACGACATGACAGCACATGTGGCAGACTTTGGCATCGCAAAATTGCTATTGGGTGGCGATAGCTCCATGATCACTGCTAGTATGCCTGGAACACTTGGGTACATGGCACCAGGTACTATCGCTATCTTGTCTACTATAGCTATTCCCCTGAGTGGTGTATATTATCATTGTACTTCCGTCTGATAATCAGTTGTTCTACTATTTCCTTTTCTGAATTGTTGAGCAGAGTATGGATCCTTTGGCAAGGCATCCCGCAAGAGCGATGTGTTCAGCTTTGGAATCATGCTTCTTGAAGTATTCACCGGAAAGAGACCCAGCGATCCCATGTTCATAGGAGATTTAAGTATCAGGCAGTGGGTTTATCAAGCATTCCCATCACAGATTGTCCATGTTCTGGACGATAAGCTCCTGCAAGGTTCTTCCTCTGCTGACTGCATTTTGAAGCCCTTCCTGCCACGAATATTTGAACTGGGTTTGCTCTGCTCAAGTGATGCACCTCACCAAAGATTATCGATGAGCGATGTTGTAGTGGCACTCAAGAAAGTAAAGAAGGATTACACCAAATCGATGTCGGTGACAAGGCCTGAAGCTGCCCAGTGATCTCCCTTATTTTTGTATCTCTCTGTACTGTTCTTTCCTTCTGCTCTAGCAGAACAGCAACCGCTGCAGCAAACTCTTGCTGTATTTTGCCTAAATTTTCATTAGTCCAATACCGTGTCTGTGTCCTGTTATAATTTCTCTTAATACTTTTGTTGAGTTAAAGAGACAAGTTTGTGTACTGGGAAAAACAGAGATTTAGTCGTTGTGCTTTTGTAGCTAAAACCGTGGTGGTAACTGTTGCAAGATTCTATTTTGCAAGATTATCAGACATAATTGTTGCACAATCCAAGGAGTACTGATTGCTAGTACTTCGGTTTTGTGAAAAAAACTTGTTTTCTGTTCTGTAACACCTTTTTATCACTCTTTGTCGGGGATTTGGACCCTCCTATTCCTAAAAAAAAAAAGAGAAAAAAAAAGGTGTCCGTAGGCTTGTCTGCAGCAGCGAGAAACTCACACGGCAGCACTGGCATAGAAGGTCCAAATCAAATATCTCTGCACCAACACTGATGTGCCGCTCACCCTGACCAGCTTTCGCAGCTCACCCACCGTTTGGTTCCGCCACCATCCACTGACACTGTAGTTTGGACCTCAAATCTATCAGTTGTACAATATATTCGGAGTTTGGGATAAGGAGTGTTTCGTCACCCTTTTGCATGCTCGTATGAGTTAGAGCAGGTGTCTAGTATGGTGTTGTCACAAACCGGGCCAGCCATGGGTGGGCTAAAGGGAGGAGGCGCGTGCGGACCAGGGCGCGTGTGGCCGGCCGCCGTCGCCCTTCCGTCTCCTCGCCTCTACCGTCATCAAGTTAGGATTACCTTAGAATTTTTTGATGTGCAAAAGATATTCCAACTCTACAAGGAAATCTCTTATTAGGAAATAAATAGGATTGCTTGTAAAAGGTATTCCAATTCTATAAGGAAACCTTTAGAGAGATTGCTTGGATTACAAGTCCCTTAGGAGGGCCATATAAATAGGGGCATGCAATCTCTTGGGGAACAAGCAAGAAAGATTAGTTCGTGCCTCCACCTGTCCAGCCGCCGCCCCTCCCTCCCGCGCGCCTCTCTCCTCCCCCCGCACGCGGCTACCCAGGGGCGGCCACGCCGCCGCCGCAGCCCTCTCCGTCGCCGTCGTGTCACCTCCGCCGCTCCCTCGTTGCGGATGTGACGGTGGTATCCGGAGACCGGGGCGATCCCCACCACCGTTGGCTTCCGAGAAGCACGAGTTCATCATGGCGCTGAAGGAGCTCCTCGGCGACAATCAAATCAAGATCAGCCACCTCTTAAGAGATCGAGGCGTGTTTTTCGTCGCATGGAGTACCTCTACACCAACCCGTCCGCCCTATGGCGGCGATGACCGGTGGAGGAACCCCAGCGGCGGCGCTGCGTCGGGGGGCGCCCTCGGGCGCCACCCGGGCACCACCTCCACCCGGCGACACCATCGGCGGCGACTCGGGCTGTCATCCTCCAATTTGGAAGAGGGTAGCGGCGTCCAGCGAGGTCGTCAGCGACGACAACAGCTCGCCGCCCGGCGACTTCTTCCTCTCCCGCGATACACGCATCTGCGTAGGAGATCGACTCGACCACCCGCGGCGCCACCGGCGCTGTACCCCCCACACGGACCACCTACCCCACGATTTTCGATGCGCTTGGAGGTACCGCGGTATGGCGGCGGCGGGCGGTATGCTACTTTCCATCGACGGGTCCCACGCAATCTGGTTCGATAGGCGTCTCGGAGGAGACCATTGGTCGAGTGGGGCGTCTTCACGCGCTACTGCGGCGTGACTTGAGCACCATCGACAACAACACGACGGAGAGCTCGCACCACTAAGCGCGAGAAGGCACGCGGCGGGCGACTACATCGACGCCTTGAGACCTATGCTACTCGCATGGATGCCCGCTCCACAGCGTCGGCCTCTTCGTGGGAGGCCTACGCGACAATCTCCGCGGATACTCGGCGAGTATGAGCCACGCCGCGATGCGAGGCCATTGACCTCGCGCGTCGCGCTATGATGACGAGGCCCTGGCGCGGCGACGGCGGCATCGGCGACTACGGCGGCAAGGTCGTCAACATCGACCACGACCATCGGCCAGCGGCATTGGCGGCGAGGGCTCTGGGGGAGCCGCCCCGGCTCTTGCAATGGAGATGCTTTCGGCGATATGGCGACGCCCGACCTCCTCACCCGAGCGCACCTAGGAGCGACGACGAACACGGAGCTCGGCATCATCGCGGGGCGCCATCGAGCTACGAGAAAATTGCACCGAGTGGACCCTCTACAACGACATTGTGAGGTACTTCCGCCGCTACTCGTCCTGCAGCTTCGAGATACTTCATGACCTTCTCCTCGACAATGGCGCCCCACATGGAGTAGCGGTGGGATTTCATCTTCCGACACTCCGCGAACAGCGAGGCCTTCCGGCGAGTGTTACGCTCCCCGATGGTGCGCCCGAGCATCAAGGCCGGATGGCGTGTGGTGGTGCTCCTCTTCAGCGACAACGGGCCGGGGGTTCCTGCTGCATCGACAACGTCGGCATCGGCGACACAGGCCTTAGCTTTTTCGCCCCACTTGGGCGCCCGTGAGCCGCGACCAGCGACCTCCTCTCACGGGCGCCTCGCCGCCTCACCTCGGCGCCGGCCACCTCCACTCGCCCGCGTGTTACGTAGGCACATCCATACTCGGTACATGTGTCGTGCATCTCATCGCCTTTCAGCACCCCGGCTGCCCGCGAGGGCGATCGAGTTGTCGGACATTCTCTACGCCTCGGTCATGAGGCGTGCATGGATGGATCGGCCATTCGTGCAACCTCCGTTTGAGCTACAAGTTCAGCGCTTACTTCCGGCGACCTACACCTTGACTTCTCCTTCGGCGGCGGCGGCGACCACGACCATCCGACCAACGACTCCAGCGACAAGTCCGTCCGACTCATGCTCAGCCGGCCCGGGGGTCGCTTCTTCACCGATCGGCATCGCCTTAGCACCCACTTAGTGGGTTGGGCGGCCATGGGCCTTGCTGCCTCGTTGAACGGTGGGGAGATGTCACAAACCGGAACCGGGCCAGCCATGGGTGGGCTAAAGGGCCCAAACCAGCGTGGGCGACCCAGGAAGGTGGGGGGAGGGCCAGGCCCCGGGCGCGCGTGGTGGCGGCCGCCGCCGCTTCCGTCTCTGCCTCTACTTCGTCGTCAAGTTAGGATTACCTTAGGACTTTTTGATGTGCAAGAGATATTCCAACTCTATATGGAAATCTCTTATTAGAAAATAAATAGGATTACTTGTAAAAGGTATTCCAATTCTATAAGGAAATCTTTAGAGAGATTGCTTGGATTACAAGTCCCTTAAGAGGGCCATATAAATAGGGGTATGTAATTTCTTTGGGGAACAAACAAGAAAGATTAGTTCGTGCCTCCACCTGTCCAGCCGCCGCCCCCCTGCCCTCCCACGCGCCCCCCTCTCTCCTCCCCGCACGCGGCTGCCCGGGCGGCCACGCTGCCGCCCCCCGCCATCGTGTCACCTCCGCCGCCCCTCGCTGCGGACTGTGACAGGTGTAGAGTTTAATCTAAAGCGAATTGAAATGCATCGTTGGATAAATTTCATAGCCTCGAGTGTCCATACGAGTTAGAGAAGCATGCGTCCAGACATGATATAGAGTCTAATTCTAATATAAATTGTACTGCATGATGCTCTGTGTCGCAAGTCAGTTAGGTGATCATGCAACAAGTTGTACATTTTATCCATATAGAGCCTGCACATTAATCCTCATGTGTGTCGCTATGGGAAAAAGGATAAAACATATAACTTGTCACAAAAATGAGAATTTAGAAAGGCCTAGCTAGGCACCAATTTGGTAGATTATTATGTTTGGAAAAATAAATTCTATTCTTAACAATTGCGTTTTAAGTCCGCCTAACAGAATTCTATAGCATATTTGTTTTGTAATGTGCACACTACTCCAGATTTTTTTTTGTGACGGCCAGATCCGTCAGGAAAAGTACCACTGTCAGGAAAAACTTTCAGTGACAGTTACCGTCAGGGATGAGACGTCGGGGACAGACTGTTAGGAAAAGCGGCCGCCACGGACTATTCATCCTTGACGGTTACTGAAAGACGTTAAACAAAGTCTCCATAATGATCAATATATGCTAGTATTATTGCGACAAGCATCGGTTCTGATATTGAAAAACAAGTATGTGGTGTGGTGTGCAGTGGTGCCTGCACGTACACGACACGTTTCGTTTGTGACAGCGTTCAATACCGTTTGGTCTGCTTGTGCAGGGACTATTCTTGGTCAAAGTAAATTAGCTAGGGCCGTACCCGGTTGCGCTGTCATGATCACGACTGAGACACATGTGATGTATACCGATATCGGTGAAAAAGGGAAAAAATTTGACAGCCGAGCAATCGCTTGACCTATGCTGGTCTTCGCTCCACTACATTCCATTTCAATGGTTCAATTGAACGGACACGACACGATTGCTCTTTGGCGTGCAAAGTTGACAACCAGAGGTATTCACACACACACACAAAAAAAAAAAATGAAGACCAGAGGCATTCATTTCAATAGCTTATTTGCCGAGTGCAAAAAATAAAAATAAAAACACTTTCGGTAAATAAGCCATTTGCCAAGTGTATTAGTTTCGCCGAATGTTTTTTTTTTATCGCACTCGGCAAATAAGATTTTTTTTTCCGAGTGACCGAGGTAAAACACTCGGCAACCAAAAATACAATCAGCATAGTCTCAGTTTCCGGTAGTGTAGAGACGGATGCATCGCTCCCGGTAGATTTGCAACCCGATTAGTTTGCTCATGTCATCATGTCCCTCAAATTCTATAAACTGGTCTTTCCAAAGGGAGCTGACGTTGCCCAGTTGCCGTGTCACCGAGTGACAATGATGTTCAAATCTGCAACGGGTTCTTGCTTAGCGTTGGTGTTGCTCATTCTGATACATTTCGAAACAAAACAGCTAATTTTAATACCCCTGCTACTTGCGGTTTTCAGGAACTAGCACCTATAGTAGCAGAGCTAAAGCGCACAGGTAAATTAAATACGGTTACAGTCTACAGTTACAGTAAAACCAACAGCAGCCGCCCCCTACCCTTTTTTTTTTATGGTGATAAACGGCATCAAGACAGAGATGAAAAACCCAAACGGCTCGAAATGAAACCCTCCAGTCCAGGCCAAAGCGATAACGAATTTTCTTCTGCATTCAGCTTCAGACACTGCATTGCAATTGCACCGCTACCGGACTGAACTGAACCTGGCAATTGTACAGGATCAGCGCCTGATGGACTGGTTGATGGCCCTGACGTTCGTGCACGGCTTATTAAGAGTGAAGAAGGTAATGGCCCGCAGCAACAAGTACATGTTTGTTGAAGAGTACTCGTCGTTCAACGAGCACTTGGTGTCAGGACTCAGGAGAACACCCCAAGCTGTATAGTTTTCTTTTCTTGTCTCCTAATGACACTGTTGCGAGTAGCAAGAAAGCTTTTACCAGGTCACTGCGCGCAGCAAATTTGGGAGCACTTAGAGCATCTCCAAGAGTGCTACCTAAGTGTGACTACCTAAATCTCTGTTTAGGTAGCTACCAACTTTTATACTACCCAAATCTTGCTTCCGATTCCAGCAGTGCTATCTAAATTCATTCGACCAGTCAATGACAGGTGGATCCCACATGTCATCTCTTTCCTTGTGGTCACCGGCGAACTTCGTTCATGGAAGAGGAGTCACGGGGGCGGAGTTGGACATGGGCAGGGGGAGGGCCGCCCGGCGTGGAGGAGCGTCGTCGGGGAAGCGCCGCCCGCGCCTAAATGCGGTGATGTCGCGCCCGGTCCGCTGCGGGAGACCGCCCCGCACCCGGGATGGCCGAGCCCTGGGAGCGGCGGCGCGCCGTCCGATGCGTGGGAGGGCTGCGCCTCGGAGCGCGCCGCCGGGTCCGCCAGCAAGGAAGGGCCGTCGTGCCAGCGCCCGTCCACTGCGGAAGGAGCGCCGTCCGTGGGGGGCACCGGCGCCATGGACGAGCATCGCTGGGGAAGGGCGGGCTCGTAGTGTCGGCGAGCAGGAAGGGAAAGAGAGCACGTGGGTAGGAGAGAGAGGATTTGGATAGTGTGGCAGATCCAACGGGGAATAGGTAGGATGAAGGGAGATTTGGGTAGCCCACAGATTTGTTGGGTCAAATAGGTAGCCTGCTGGACCTCATTTTTTTGCCCCCACTACCTAGATTGGGGATAGGTAGTCCATTTAGGTAGTCTCACGGGAGATGCTCTTACCCTCACATCGCTGCGAGAGGAGACTGCGTAGGGAAAAGCCGATAGGCGTGATCTAGAGTCCGTACAACTTTACATACAAGGAGGTTTTACTCCAAGTGCCAAAAGATTGGGAGTTGAGTTTGAAAGTTGTTGGAAATAGAAAATCATGAATCGGATAGATTATAGGTACTCTTAAAGATGCTTGTATTCAGCGACAACAATTACGAAAGTATGAAACCTAATGCCAAAGATGATGCTTCAACGCTTATAATTATGTATAATCACACAAATCCCAAACTTTTCAAATTTTCTCCTTATTATATAGAATAGAACAAAGGTGGCACAAGTGTAAGAGCATCTCTACGAGTTAAGTACATAGTTTACTTGCTAAACTAGTAGAGATCTTCATTCTAATTTGCTAAACTAGTATATCTAGAAAGTTAACAAGAAATAGCAACCTTAAATTTTGTCCTAATCCAAAAGGTCTCCTTTTTTTTTATTAATAACTTTCTAAACGAGTTGGCAACCCTGAATTATTTTTGGTCATCTCTTACCGCTTTTTCATCCGGAATTTTTCCTTTTCTTTTTCTTCACTCATACGTCCAATTCACTTCGATCTCCCAACAAAAATGCCCGACGGAGAGTGGATATAGAGTTACTCTCGACTGCAGAAACTTGCGAGTTGTAATGATATTTGACGAGTTTTTGTTTTTATAAGAATCTCTTTTACCAAACTGTTTGAGGGCATTTTTTTTTTTTTTGCTAAAATATCAAAACAGGGAGATGTTCTACAAAACTTTTGGAGATGCTTTAAGTTTAGCGTTGGTAACTACTACAGCGTTGTGGACTTGTATATTTTAGTAATCGAAAAAAGAAAAGTAATAATTGTCTGAGAGTACACGACGCGTTTCGTTTTGACTAAGCGTGGAAACACAGCTTCGTCTACTTGTACAGGGTAATAAATTAGTTTGAGCTTGACCCGGCTGCGGTCTCTCCCACCTCACTACGTACTGGAAGCATGCGCCATGGCTCGTCTAGCTCTAGCACTGGGCATGCGTCTTCTTCCCCCTGCAGCTTTCAGTTTCTCCACCTCCTCATCCTCGTCCGTCTCCTATCATCTGGCTCTAGGGCCAGCGGCGCAGCTGTTGATCACTCTAGCTTCATCTACGATGGCTTCTCTGGTGTCAACCTGGACCTGACCATGGATGGGCAAGCTTCGGTCGTTGATGGCCTCTTGAGGCTAACCAACAGCCTTCCCAGTTCTAAAGGTCCTAAAGGTCACAGTTTCTACCCCTACCCTCTCAATTTCACAGATGTCTCAAATTACTCCTCCCTGTCATCCTTCTCCACAACGTTTGTTTTCTCCATCATGGGGCCTTACACTGACTTGAGTACCCCAGGTCTTGCCTTTGTGCTTTGTTCCAACAACGATTTCTCTGATGCCCTTCCTTTCCAGTATCTTGGCCTTGTCAATGTCACGAATAATGGCAACGCAACAAATCATCTCCTTGCTATCGAGCTTGATACCAAAATTAACAATGAGTTCAATGACATTGACGACAACCACATAGGGATTGACATAAAAAGCCTACATTCAGTTGCCTCTAGTACAGCAGGTTACTATACCTCTCCTGGTGGTTACCTTCCCTTGAGACTCAACAGTGGACAGCCGATGCAGGTGTGGGTGGACTACGACAGCAAGCAGACCATGCTGAATGTCACAATAGCGCCTTTCAATCAGTCCAAACCCAGCAGGCCACTGCTAACACAGGTATATGATTTATCAACAGTTTTGCCAACCACGCCAGTGTTTGCTGGATTTTCCTCGGCTACTGGTGTAATTCGTAGCAGGCATTACATTTTGGGTTGGAGCTTCAAGATGAACGGAGAAGCTGCAGCGTTAAACTACTCAGCGCTATCTTTGAAGACTATCCAAGATCTTGTAGCACAAATTGGAGCTCCTCCAAGCACGCCCATCAAGAGGACAATATTATGTGCAGCCCTTGTATCAACTCTTGGAGTTGCCATAGTGGTTTCTGCTACTATTTTCAAGATCCATAGGAAGAGGCGGTTAGAAGCAAGAAGAAATGAAATAGAGTGGGAGAGGGAGTATGGGCCTCCATCCTTCACCTACAAAAATTTGTTGGCTGCCACTGGTGGATTTAAGGACAAGATGCTTCTGGGTAAAGGAGGCTTTGGGAGTGTCTTCAAAGGACTGCTTCCCCATTCCAAGCAAACAGTTGCCATTAAGCGCATATCACCAGAGTCCAAGCAAGGGATGAAGGAGTTCATGGCCGAGATCATCATTCTTGGTCGTCTCCGTCACCGCAGTCTTGTTCAGCTGCTTGGGTATTGTCGGCACAAGCAACAGCTCCTTTTGGTGTACTGCGACTACATGCCCAATGGAAGCCTTGATTTCCACTTACATACTCAGGATCATAACACCACCAATCTGCGTTGGGCTCAAAGGTTCCACATCCTCAAATGTGTGGCATCTGGTATCTTCTACCTACATGAGGAGTGTGAGCAGGTTGTCATTCCGCGAGAGACATCAAGACCAGCAATGTCCTTCTCGACAACGAGATGAATCTTAGATCGGGCGATTTCGGCCTCGCAAGGTCACATGATCATGGAGCTGATCCTCACACCACGCATGTGGCGGGTACTTGGGGCTATATTGCCCTTGAGCTAGCTAGGCTTGGCAAGGCAACCAAGGCAACGGCGTGTTTGCCTTCGGCGTCTTGATGATGGAGGTTGCCTGCGGAAGACGACCAATCTGGGTGAACACGGAGAATGGGGAGCCTCTTGCTCGCGCGGGGCGGGTGCTTGCTTGCATGGCGGGGTGGTTCTATTGCTGGAGCTGGCCGACCCAAGACTGGATGGTGATTATGTGGAGGAGGAGATGGAGGCGGTATTGAAGCTTGGCTTGCTCTGCTCACACCCCTTGCCTAATGCAAGGCCTCGAATGCGCCTTGTCATGCAGTTCCTAGAGAGGGATGCATCGCTCCCCAGCCAGACTTTGCGGCCTGATACTTTGTTGAGTAGTGATGCGGGTCGATTGCCCGCGACGAAAATGCACTTTCGGGTTGCCATGTCATGTCCAATGACCGCTATAACTGATCTTTCCAAAGGGAGGTGACATGACTATGACACTTGGTGATAGACATCTACAATGAAATTCCTTGTTGTTCTTGGCTTACTACTATGCAACGAACAAGGACAATTTGTAATATCTAGCATTGAGAACATATAAGTGCTTCGGTTGTAGCAATAAGTTATCTGTATCTTATTTAGCATACTGCCGGTTGAATGATATTAAGATTCTCATATTTGGCTTTTTAAGCATCTAGCAGCTTTTAAGCCCATCCAAACAGGGCCACAGTGCGTATCAACCCGCAAAATGAAATATACAACAGATTATTATTTCAATATTATATTATTCAGATTATATCATGTGCTATTCAGACACTGCTACAGCTGAAAGGTCCGAGTATTGTCATAGCATTTGCAGTAATATTTCATTGCAATTTGTTGACCATAAGCTGGTTAATTGTGATATTTATATACCAGTTCATATCTAATACCGAGTACAGTCTCCTACATTTCATATTTCAGCTTACTTGCATAACTGTAAACTCACATAATATTTCTGAAAAAAAAAAAAAGTGGTTGGATACACTACTGAGAAAATGGTTTTCGTTACCACTTACCTACCCCTACCTACGAGTAGGATACATAGTCACAAGTATCCTACTTGATCAAAGCACATATGAACAATCATTAGGGAGTGGACATACATCAATTGTAGCTTGTAAATATCCAGCCGATCAAGCCACAAATTTCAAGCAAATACGTGTATCATTGTGTATGACTTGACAAATGGCAAGAACAGAACCGTGTTCCACACCTCAAACACACTGTAGTTTGCAAAACTACCACAAGCTAAGCGATAGTGGCGTCGAGATGAAGTGCTCGGTGGACCTACAACAACATAATATGTTGGGACATGAGAGGGAACAGATTCCAAATTTGCCTGTTACGGTTCAGAGTGAAAAAGAATTTTTAAGTATCATCCTACTTATAGAATAAACAAGGAAAAAAATCTTACAGCACAATTACTTACTTCTTGTAGCACATCCATGAATGGATCTCACTGCCCTCTTCTCCAAAGCTTTCCCTTGTCTTGTCTTTATGCGTTTCATGATCTTGGATTGCTTCTTTTGCATGAGAACTGTAGAAAGGCAGGCAAAAACAAATAGATGGCTTAACATCATCGAACTTTAGTTACCAGTGGGTAGAGCATTTTAGCTATGGACATCCACAGATCTGTCCACAACCCAAAAGACCTATGTATAAGTATATATAACGGAAATGCAGCATTTACGTAAACTGTGAATCCGACCCGGGAACCTTTGCGGTTAGCAAGTTGTAGCTTGTGGAGTTCAAGGGTATATAAATGACTGGCTTTAGTGGCATTCTATATGCTAATGAATAATTTGTTGTATTATTCATGCCAGAAACGAAACTAGGAAAGTATCTTTCAAATATTGTCTTCAGGATAGTTTTAATCTTCTTTTATCGAATCCTTTGCAATAACAAGAAACAGAGTGCTGTTTTTTTCCTTTGCAAAATTTATACTTGGAAGGAATACTAAAATATCCATGGACAAGTATTCTACTGGAAGCAATCTATGTTTGTTTGAGTAGTCACAGTTTGCAGAGAGTAACGACATTTTTGCGTTGAGTTTCTACATCAGCTCTATCTATTGTCATTTATCTCCACATCATGGCATTAAGAGGATAATAATGAGAAAGAAACTGACCAAGGTCTTCCTCATCCGTGGATTCATACTAGTCATCATTAAGATCTACCACCTCAATCCCGGGCATTATCGCTCTCAAGAGCTTCAAAGCGAGCTAATGCAGCCTGCATGGCATTACAGATATGAAGGTATCCATAATGGGACAGCATAACAACAAGGAGAACAATTTCAGACACAATGATTGATCTGCGACCTATAAGCACGAAATGGTCACAATCTGAATATGTATTGAAGCTGAATTTATTTAACACGCCTCGCTCAAAGTCAAATTCTTGGAGCCATGGGGAAGGCTCGGGCACCACAATACACATGGCACATAATACGCATTGAACTCTTTCCCTAATATGTTTTCTAGAGGATGTACTTACCATTACTAAAACTACTTTTTCGATGAGGCTAACTGGCCAATTAATTTTTAGAAAGCAGAGATAACAACAAGGCCAATCACTTGAAATGAAATGGTTCTTTTATACTTGCTAGACAAAATTGGAGCATTCTGAACATAACACATGAGGGGAGACAATGTAGCGAGAGGGGTATCCAATTCTTAGTTCAATACTGTGAATGAGCAGATAAAAAAAAAATACCCGACAAGTAAAGGGAATTTCCATCCTCATTGGCGAACGGCCACATGAAATAGCTTGGTATAGGAGGAAGAGAGGGTGCACGTAGGAGCAGTCAGCCGAATCCGCCGTTACCTGGGCACGGTTGTTGTCGGAGCTGGGCGAGCGGGGACGCCATGCGCCGTGGCCATCGCGGCGCGCGGCGGGCACCGGGTCGGCGGAAGGGCCCGACATTCTCCTCCTCCCCCCATCCATCTTCGGTCGCCAGTAAACAGCGGGGCAGCAGCGGAAGGCCCCCGTGCACCGGAACAGAGAGACAGACAGGCGTGGGCGGGGCGGGGGCGTCCGCGCCGGCGCGGCGGGCCAACCAGCCAAGTCTTGGCGGCGGCGGTGGGAGGGAGGAGTCGGGATGGCTACTGGGCTACTTTTCGTGGGCTCTTGTCTTCCCATGTGTGTACTAGGCCGGGTCGAGATCGAAAAACTTTCTGGGCTGCAATTTAATTCTCTGGCCCAGTAAATAACTCACTACCGGATTCGACGGGCGGCGCCTCGGCAACAACAATTCAAATCCAGCGACGACACGCAAACAGCAAGCGTCAGGTGCGGCGGCTGCGCTGCGGGGACTCGAGCACGCTGCCAGCCTCAGCGTGGCGGCGCGCGCGGTAGCTGTGATCCAAGGCCGCCCGCCAGCAACCAGGCGCCGAGCTGCACAGACCAGGAAGCTAGGCAGGCCGAGTTGTGGTCACGCCGCGTGGGCGTGAAACGGCCGTGGGCAGCTGCTGACGCGACGGAGGCAGGGCGTTTTTCCGGTTAGGCTGCAGGCACGGCCGCATGGAGGCAGGCGGTGCGGCACTGCGGCAGGAGCCATGGCCCTTGGGCGTTCACTCACTTTTTTGGGATGACCCCTGGTGGAGTCTGCCTCGCAGACCATGTGTTGTTCGATGAAATGCATCAACGGTGAGGTGAGTTGTTTAGTTTCTATTTTACTAGCTAATGTTTCACGGAGCAACATAATTTAGCATAGCAATGATAATAATCTTATCGTACGTGACATTGATAGTTATATGATGCAACAACTCATCTCTAGTTTGAGATGCATGTCATTTTATCTGTACATAGATTATTGAAAGGAGTTAATGGAAACAAATTAAGATGACCTCTTGTAATTTCATACATATATGTCTATCTAATAATGTAAATGTTATTACCAGTTAATTGACATCTTATTTGGAATAACTAGCTGTGGTTGTTTACATGTACTATCTAATCAGTGATGAAACCAGCAGTACGTGCAGCGCTGTGGCTGCTAAAGTAGCAGCAGTGAGCAAGCTAACTCATTCGTTGGCTTGTAAAAGCACCTGCTCTTCGTCAGCTTAGTTGGTTATGAGCTTGTAAAACAGTGGGCTGAAACCATACAAAACGTCAGGGGTGGGTTGGTTTTCGTAGATGACGGGCAGGACTGGAGTGGGTTGGGTTTTAGCCCACTAGCAGGTCCCACACATTCTCTCTCCAACGACCAATGACTGGCTACACCTGCCTATCTCGATTTGTTTATTTATAAATATGAACACACATATGTCGAGCATTGACATGGAGGTCATTATTAAGTTATAGAAACCAGGGTATACGTACATTATGTAGTATATATTCCTGCTAATAAAAAAAATCAAAGCAGCGTGTAGTGAGTGGTTAAGTTATTAGAGATATTACTCATATTATTTATAATAACCTGATCATTATTAAGTTAAATTTTATGTGACACAAATACCATGCCTGTGACACACCAAACTATATATACACAATTACGTCACTACATCTATCTAATATCTATTACTTGGTTAGCATACCGACGTAGTGACATTATAGCTAGAGGTTAATTGGTTGTCAAAAGAGACCTCTGCATTCTGACTCAGAACGAACTCTGACCTGGCCATTATCTTCTAGGGCCAGTGGTGATGCAGCAGCACATATATATCTCTCTTCTGCATTATTATTATTTTGCAATCAGCCACTTTATCACTAGTTAAAGTCGAGGGCCGCATGAAGACGCGGGAGTGATAGAAAAGCTGTATTTCCGTCTCCTTGTTGTCGGTCATGTTCAGTTACGTTGTTGATCGAGATTAGAGTGGACAGTAGTGTGAGCAGGTGGAAGAGTGGAATTTTCCACCAACCATGTCCACCACCAACACACTGATCTAGCACTAGCCACTACTCCAGTCTCCACTAGATCGATCCTTCCTGTCCTGCTCGTGCTAGTAACAGTAGTTACAGCTGCAGCAGAAGCAGCGCAGCGGCTTGGGGCCGGGCGAAAAGGAGAGGAGGACGTAGGACCTCGCAAGCCAGCTTCCATGGCTGCCGCCTTCTCCGCCGCTGCTCTCCTCCTTCCCGTGCACTTCCACCTGCTGATGCTCCTCCTTTCGCCGTCCGCTGCACAGCCTGGTGCGCCGCCCCCATGTTTGTTTGGGGTCCCTCCCTTAATTACTTAGTTTGCATTCCATAAATGATAGAACCAGTAAATCTACGCTAACGGAGTAAGCAACTACTAGCTTCGACTGTGTGTGTTCTACTAAATCTAAACCTCGCCATCTCATCTTTAATTTGCCCCTTCCCATCCTGTGCTCCGCTGCAGGTTTCATCAGCTTGGACTGCGGGGAGCTCGTGATCACACGGATGCCATCGGGATCAATGGACCCCCGACGCCACCTTCGTCTCGGGCGGTGGCCAGACCGCAGAGCTGCTGGTCCAGAACGGCCTTCAGCAGCAGCTCACCACCGTGCGCTACTTCCCCTCGGACAACAGGAAGTACTGCTACACCATGAACGTTAGGAACCGGACGCGCTACCTCGTCAGGGCCACATTCCTCTATGGCAACTTCGACAACAACAACGTCTACCCAAAGTTCGACATCTCCATCGGCGCGTCCCCCCTGGTCCACCATTGTCGTCGACGACGCCACCACCCCTGTCGTCGAGGAAGCCATTATCTTGGCTGCTGCTCCCACACTCAGCGTATGTCTTTTCAGTGCCAGCATGGGACAGCCCTTCATCTCTACTCTCGAGCTTCGACAGTTCAATGGTTCGCTCTACTACACCGCTGACGAGACGCGCTTCTTTCTTGGACTGTCTGCAAGGATAAATTTTGGTGCAGAAAACAATGATTCAGTGAGGTAATACTGGTGCACAACACCATGCGTCGTACTCCTTCCTTTATGTAATATCTTTTTGAAAGTAAAATGGTAGGAGCTCTGCCTCTCAATTAAGATAAGAAATAGAGTCTATGTACAGCAGTCAAACCAAATTCTAGGGGAACAAAATACAAAGGCACTTTCTTTATGTAATATCAAACAGGGGACATTTCTGCTAGGCTGGTCCAGTTGTTACTATTAGACCACCTGGCGCGCATGGTAGATGCGCGTTGTTTGTACCGAAAACTCTATTCTTCTTAATGCAATGATATGCAAGTCTTTTGCGTATTCGAGAAAAAAAACATAGGCTTCACACCTGGCCATAGTTCTCAACTAGAATTCTATGTCAAAATATGAACTTAATATCCTCTGGGCACAACTGTGACTGCACTGCATGTGTTGTTGTGATTGTGGTTACGGTAAGCTATCCTGGTGAGCTCAAAGGTCCAATGGGACATGCTGTTTTCCTGCCACATAATCATACTCCACCTTACTGTCACAACCAAAATTACATTTTGTTTCATGCAAACAAATGACAGAAGTGCACTCTTTTTTTGTTCCACAGATACCCTGATGACCCATTTGATAGAATCTGGGGATCTGATTCTGTGAGGAGAGCAAATTACCTTGTTGATGTTGCTCCAGGGACTGAAAGAATATCAACAACCAAACCCATATTCGTCAGTACCAACGAAGAACCACCTGAAAAGGTCATGCAAACAGCGGTAGTTGGCCAGTATGGGTCATTGAACTACCGCCTTGATTTGGAAGGTTTCCCAGCAAACGCTTGGGGAGTCTTATATTTTGCAGAAATTGAAGATCTGGCACCAAATGAAACGAGGATATTTAAGTTAGAGGTCCCTGGCATGCCAGCACTCAGTAAACCAATTGTTGACGTGGAGGAGAACGCTCAAGGGAAATATCGTTTGTATGAACCGGGCTACACAAATTTGTCACTTCCGTTTGTTTTGTCGTTGGGGTTCAGGAAGACGAATGATTCTTCAAAGGGGCCTATTTTGAACGCCCTGGAGATTTACAAATATGTCCAAATTACTATGGGATCACAAGATGGTAAGCGATTGTGCATGGTTTTGCTACCTTTTCTTTTTCTAGCTGCAACAACCCTTATGTTTTAGAATATAAGAAATCCACTTTGGGACTGAATTGGTGTGTGCAACATTCGCAGCAAATATAATGGCCAGCATGGTATCAAGATATCCACAGGAAGGTTGGGCACAAGAGGGTGGTGATCCGTGCTTACCAGCATCATGGTCCTGGGTGCAATGTAGTTCAGAAGCTTCTCCAAGGGTAGTCTCAATGTATAATAACCAAGTCAATTCTGCTTTCAATATTTTTGCCGTCCTTAATGAAATATATAGTATTTGGAACCTTTTTTTTTTTTTTTTTTTTTTTTTTTTTGCAGAACATTGTCTGGGAAGAACATTACAGGAAGTATCCCGGTGGAACTGACAAAGTTATCAGGGCTGGTTGCACTGTAAGGATTGAATAATTAATCTTTCTCTTGTCTAAGTATCTGGCTTCTATTGTCTGATTGACTTGTCTCTGCTAATGCAGAAGGCTTGATGATAATTCATTTTCTGGCCAAATTCAGATTTCAGCGAATGCCGTAATTTGCAGTATATGTGAGTTTCCGTTATTTTCGTAATGTGTTATTCTGAACTGATTGTACTAATATATGGCGCTTTTCTTCATTCTAGTCACCTTGAGAATAATCAGTTAACTGGTGAATTGCCTTCTTCTTTGGAAGACCTATCTAATCTGAAAGAGCTGTAAGTAAAACGTCCTTCTGTGCACCTTGTCATAATCTCTAGATTTTGGAGATCATAACATAGTATTTCTTCAATTTATTTTCCTTTTTTTTATTTGTATTCATTTCTTACATTTTCTCTGCACAATACACCAAAAAAGACAAATTGATGTTAGTGATTTAGGCTTTTTGATAAGAGTACATCTGTTTAAGGATCTTTATGTAAACAAAGGACCACTCTTATTATGAACTAAAACTTTTGCAGGTATGTTCAAAACAACAAGCTGTCTGGGAAGGTTCCAAAAGCACTTTTCAAGAGAAGCATTATTTTGAAGTTAGTATCCTGTCCTTATAGCAGATTATTAATTTTAGATCATGCTTTTGAACACTAATGTGGCTTGACAACCTTCACTCTTCAGTGCCATCAAAACACTTACAGATGTAGATCAAATAGCTATGCTGTTCTTAGAATGGTCGCATGACTCCCATATATTCTAAATTGTTTCATGCCTGCAGCTTCTCAGGCAACAGTGGCCTTCACATAGTAAGCAAGAAGTGGTGGTTATGCGCAGCCCTTGTATCAACTCTTGGAGTTGCCATAATGGTTTCTGCTACTCTTTTCAAGATCCATAGGAAGAGGTGGTTAGAAGCAAGAAGAAATGAAATAGAGTGGGAGAGGCAGTATGGGCCTCCATCCTTCACCTACCAAGATCTATGTGCTGCCACTGGTGGATTCAAGGACAAGATGCTTCTGGGTAAAGGAGGCTTTGGGAGTGTCTTCAAAGGACTGCTTCCCATTCCAAGCAAACAGTTGCCATTAAGCGCATATCGCCAGAGTCCAAGCAAGGGATGAAGGAGTTCATGGCCGAGATCATCATTCTTGGTCGCCTCCGTCACCGCGATCTTGTTCAGCTGCTTGGGTATTGTCGGCACAAGCAACAACTCCTTTTTTGGTGTACGACTACATGCCCAATGGAAGCCTTGATTTCCACTTACATACCTCAGATCATAACACCACCAATCTGTGTTGGGCTCAAAGGTTCCACATCCTCAAATGTGTGGCATCCGTATCTTCTACCTACATGAGGAGTGTGAGCAGGTTGTCATTCACGAGAGACATCAAGACCAGCAATATCCTTCTCGACAACGAGATGAATGCGAGATCCCGGGCGATTTCGCCCTCGCAAGGTCACATGATCATGGAGCTGATGCTCACACCACACATGTGGCGGTACCTGGGGTTATATTGCCCCTGAGCTGGCTAGGCTTGGCAAGGCAACCAAAGCAACCGATGTGTTTTGCCTTCGGCGTGGCGATGATGGAGGTTGCCTGCGGAAGACGGCCAATCTGGGTGAACACGCACAATGAGGAGCCTCTTGCTCGGGCAGATCGGTGCTTGCCGCATGGCAAGGTGGTTCCATTGATGGAGCCGCTGACCCAAGACCGGATGGTGATTATATGGAGGAGGAGATGGAGCCGGTAATCGAAAGCTTGGCTTGCTCTGCTCACACCCTTTGCCTTCTCGCTAGGCCTCCTCGCATGCGTCTTGTCATGCGGTTCCTAGAGAGGGATGCAACGCTCCCCAAAGACTTGCGCCCGATACTTTGTTGAGTAGTGATCCGGGTCGGATTACCGGGACGAAAAGCACTTTCGGGTTGCCATGTCATGTCCAATGACCGCTATAACTGATCTTTCCAAAGGGAGGTGACATGGCTATGCCACTTGGTGATCTACAATGTGCTCTTGCTTAGTGTTGGTAATCCTTTGTGGCAGCATTTCAATTTATTTGGAGTATTTGTGAAATTCAATGTTGTTCTTGGCTTACTACTATGCAACGAACAAGGACAATTTGTAATATCTAGCATTGAGGACATATAAGTGCTTCCAGTTGTAGCAGTAAGTTATCTGTATCTGATTTAGCATATTACCAGTTGAATGATATTAAGATTCTCATATTTGGCTTTTAAGCATCTAGCTGCTTTTAAGCCCATCCAAACAGGGCCACAGTATGTATCAACCCTCAAAATGAAATGAAATATATAACATATTATTATTTCAATACTATATTATTCAGATTATATCATGTGCTATTCAGACCTACTACAGCTGAAAAGGTCCGAGTATTGTTATAGCATTTGCAGTAATATTTCATTGCAATTTGTTGACCATAAGCTCAATTCCTATCTAATACCAGACTACAGTCTCCTACATTTCATATTTCAGCTTACTGCATAACTGTAAACTCACATAATATTTCTGGAAAAAAAAAGTGGTTGGATACACTACTGAGAAAATGGTTTTCGTCTACCACTTACCTACCCCCTACCCTTAGTCACCGCGGTTCCCGAACGAGGGAACCGGAACGACGGATCGAGGAACGAGGAACGGCGTTTTGGATGCAATTTTTACACCGTGGGAACAAAACGTTCCCGTTCCCGTCGCCCCTCGAACGGCGTTCTGGAACGTGGAACGCTAGGTCGCTCCGTTCCCGGTGACTAAGCCCCTACCTACACAGTAGGATATATAGTCAGAAAGTATCCTACTGATCAAAGCACATATGAACAATCATTAGGAGTGGACATACATCAATCGTAGCTTGTACATATCCAGCCGATCAAACCACAAATTTCACGCAGCACCGCGATGTTTTTGCGAATTGGCTTCTAGTCCAATCGTAGGGACGGTCCAGCGGGATGCTATCGCTCAAATCACGGTGCTCGCGCCCTTTCCTAGGATTTTCCCTAGGATTTACCGGTGTTATGCATTAAGTGGTAGCGGCGTTCCTGTCGACGACGAGGCGCCAAAGGTGACTTCGGAAATCTCCGTGATCTGCGGGTGCTCGTCCCTCGCCGGAGGTGCTCATAGGGGTAAGGTTTGCGTGCATATGTGTTCATAGGGATGAGTGTGCATACGTGTTGTGAGCGTCTGCGTTGTACTGTGTAATTCTAAAAAAAACACCTCAGATGTTTGGGCTAGCCGGGAGTTGGGCCAGGCTGTTTGGTTAAGAGGTTGCATTTTCGTAGTTTCTTTTTCTTTTTTCAGTCAAAAGAAGCAAAGCAATTACGAAGCGATTAACCTAGTAGGACGATTAAAGTAGTTACAGCAGACAGGTCCAGCGTTACAGCTCAAAAAATGAAACGAAAAGGAACAGCACATATATACTGACATATATACACTGTCCTCACTCGCAGAAGTTCAAACCCAAGTAAGTCATTACGAGCAGTTTCAGCAGCAACTTTATCATCAACTACACCGACAGACGCCTTGGATCACCTCCCACATGTTCTTGTCACCCAATTCGATCATGCCCCAACTCCAACAAAACTTGGGCACGAGCCCAGGCGTCGTCGATGAAGTTGTCTTCCGAACCTCCCTTTGAATATTCTTCATTAGGAGTGTATCTTCTTTTGACTCCTCTTCACAGCCATGTTTGGACTCCTTCTCAGAAGCTTTTATTATTTTTGGACTTGTCCAACATGGTACTCTCTCTGTCCCATAGAGTTTGTCGTTTTTGACTTTTAAACTTAATGTTTGACCATCCGTCTTATTCAAAATATTTATAGAAATCATAAAATAAATTAATCAATATTCAAGTATCTTTATTGATAAAATAAGTCGTAACAAAATAAATTATATTTGTGCAAAACATTTGAATAAGACGAAGCATCGAAAAAGATGACACGGAATCCAGGGTGACAAACTCAGTGGGATCGATGGAGGGAGTAGGTGCTTATTACTTTCTCCATAATCCATCCTTTTTTCTCTTTCACTAGTGCAGCCTCCCACAGGTGGCTCCAATTAGCTAGTCAATTCGTTTGGACTATTTTTCATCCAAACTGGTCAAGAGACCTAAAACAAAGTCTCCATAATCAATACTGGTATTATTAGCGACAAGCATCGGTTCTGATACTGAAACACCACGCAAGTGGTGTAATAAGTTTTGCGTTGGTGTACAGAGTACAGTGGTGCCGGCCTGCACAGTGCACACGAAACGCGTTCCGTTTTGACTAAGCATGGAAACACCGTTTGTTCTACTTGTACAGGGACTATATATATATATATATATATATATATATATATTCTTGGTGTTGCAGGTCTCTCCCATCGCACCTCCTCCCTTCACTGGATCAAGGATCGTTGATATAGATAGAGCCAAACCGAGTTGTCTGACGTCTCATTGCTCCCAAGTACACGTGATTCCATATATCCCCATCAACATCCATCTGTATATATCTTCCAAGCGTAGGACGCCCTCGTTGCATTGAGCAAGCAATTGGAGATGGTGGCTTTAGAAATCTCCAATAGAGGCTGGAAGCATCTTTTCCGTTTGCTTTAGTTCCTATGTCTATGTTTCAGACAATAGCCTTGCTCTTTTTATTATTTTATTCCCCCTTTTTTGTAATAAGTGGCTGTGTACATCCATGGATGTAGAGGCCGGATTTTATTATCCATTATCGAAAAAAAAATATATCTTCCAAGCAGCAGCAGCCTTGCATCTTCTAGCACTGGGCATGCATCCTCCCTGCTTCTTTCAGTTCATCCTCGCGCTTCTCCTCCTATCTGAGGCTGCAGACGCTGCCGCTGTCGGTCACGGCGAGTTCATCTACAATGGTTTCTCTTCCTATGACAGCAATCTGACTGTGGAGGCTTCAGCATCTATCTTCAACGGCCTCTTAAGCCTAACCAGCGTTCCGCAAAATAAAGGTTACGCTTTCTACCCCTACCCTCTCAATTTCACAGATGTTTCAAATGGCTCATCCCAGCTAGCATCTTTCTCCACAACGTTTATCTTCTCCATCGTGGGGCCTTACACTGACTTGAGTGCTCACGGCCTTGCATTTGTGCTTTGTTCCAACAAAACTTTATTCCCACGTGCCTTGCCTGCTCAGTTTCTTGGCCTCCTCGATTTCGGAAATAATGGCAACGCAACTAATCATCTCCTTGCTATAGAGCTTGATACCATAATGAACAAGGGGTTCAAAGACATCGACAGCAACCACATCGGGATCGATGTCAACAGCCTGGTTTCCGTTGCCTCACATACCGCAGGTTACTACACCTCTGATGGGGAGTTCCATCCGTTGAGCCTCATCAGTAGGAAACCGATGCAAGTGTGGGTGGACTATGACAGCAAGCAAACCATACTAAATGTCACGATAGCACCTTGCTGCCCGTCGTCCAAACCCAGCATGCCACTGCTATCAATAGTATATGATTTATCCCCCGTTTTGCCACCAACCACGCCAGTGTTTGTCGGATTTTCCTCCGCAACTGGTACACTTGAAAGCAAACATTACATTCTGGGTTGGAGCTTCAAGCTCCATGGAGAAGCTGCACCACTCAACTACTCTGACCTATCTTTGGACATTCTCCAAGAAATTGTGGACCATGCGCCGAATGAAACATTCGTGCAAATTCACTCTCACCCACGCAGCAACAAGACAATATTATTAGCAACTATTTTACCAGCTCTTTGGATTGCCATAGTGGTTTCTGTTACTCTTTTCATGGTCCATATGAAGAAGCGGCAACAAGCAAGAAAAACTGAACAGGAGTGGGAGAAGCAGTATGGTTCTCCATCCTTCACCTACAAAGATTTGTTTGCTGTCACCAATGGATTCAAGGACAAGATGCTTCTGGGCAAAGGAGGCTTTGGGAGTGTCTTCAAAGGGCTGCTTCCCCATTCGAAGCAGACATTTGCTATAAAGCATGTATCGCCAGAGTCAAAGCAAGGGATGAAAGAATTCATGGCCGAGATCATCATCCTTGGTCGTCTTCGTCACCGCAATCTCGTTCAGCTTCATGGGTACTGTCGCAACAAGCAACAACTCCTTTTGGTATACGAGTATATGCCAAACGGAAGCCTTGATTGCTACTTACATACACAAAATCAGGACAGAACCAATCTATGCTGGGCTCAAAGGTTGCACATCATCAAATGCATGTGGTCTCTTGTACCTTCACGAGGAGTGTGAGAAGGTTGTGATCCATCGTGATATCAAGACCAGCAATGTTCTACTCGACAGAGAGATGAATGCAAGGCTCGGTGATTTCGGCCTCGCAAGGTCCCATGATCATGGAGCTGATGCTCACACCACGCATGTGGCAGGTACATGGGGCTATATTGCCCCTGAGCTAGCCAGGCTTGGCAAGGCAACCAAGGCAACTGACGTGTTTGCCTTCGGCGTGCTGATGATGGAGATTGCCTGCGGAAGACGGCCGATCTGGGTGAACACAGAGAATGGGGAGCCTCTTGCTCTGGCAGACTGGGTGCTTGCTACATGGCGAGGTGGTTCCATTGCTGGAGCCGCCGACCCAAGACTGGCTTGCTCTGCTCACACCCCTTGCCTGCTGCTAGGCCTCGCATGCGTCTTGTCATGCAGTTCCTAGAGAGGGATGCATCGCTCCCAGCAGACTTGCAGCCTGATACTTTGTTGAGTAGTGATCTGGGTCAGGATTGCCACGATGAAAAGGACTTTCAGGTTGCCATGTCATGTCCAATGACCGCTATAACTGATCTTTCCAAAGGGAGGTGACATGACTATGACACTTGGTGATAGACATCTACAATGTGCTCTTGCTGAGTGTTGGTAATCCTCTGTGGCAGCATTTCAATTTATTTGGAGTACTTGTGAAATTCCTTGTTGTTCTTGGCTTACTACTATGCAACGAACAAGGACAATTTGTAGTATCTAGCATTGAGGACATATAAGTGCTTCCGGTTGTAGCAATAAGTTATCTGTATCTGATTTAGCATACTGCCAGTTGAATGATATTAAGATTCTCATATTTGGCTTTTAAGCATCTACACTACTACATAACCTTTCTATAGGGGCGGCCGGTTTTGCCTCTGTAGGGGCAGTTTTGCCAGCCGCCCCTAATCTTCCGTTCCCTACAAGTTGTTGTTTTGCAGTAGGGGCGGTTAGTGATGCTAACCGCCCCTCTTTGTATGAGCCGCCCCCTACGCTTATTTTTCGAAATTGCGTTTTCAAAATTCAAAAAAAAACCAAAACATTTTTATTAAACCGGGGAGGACCCCACCGCCATTCACTCACATCCCCTACACATGGTGATTTTTTCAGGCTTTTTGCAAATGTTGCGCCACCCAAGATTCGAACCCGCGACCTCGTGCTCGCGCGTGACCCTCCCCACCACCGCACTACACACTCATATGTGTCCATATCTCATTCCGCTTCCCCAAATATTATACAAATCCGAGTATAAATTGACTATTTGAGGCCCTAAATGGATTCAAAGTAAAAAGTGGTCAACTACAATGTTTCATAACTTTTCGAAATCTACATTTCATATGTTGGAAGTTTTTTCCATCCGAGGTCGTTTTTAATTTTGAATTTCAAATTTGAGACATTTGAACACAACTTTTGCATGACTAGATGATTTCAAAGTAAAAAGTGGTCAACTACAATGTTTCATAACTTTTGAGATCTACATTCATATGTTGGAAGTTTTTCCATCCGAGGTCGTTCACGAATTTTGAATTTCAAATTTGAGACATTTGAACACAACTTTTGCATGATTAGATGATTTCAAAGTAAAAGTGATCAACTACAAAATTTCATAACTTTTCGAGATCTACATTTCATATGAAGGAAGTTTTTCCATCCGAGGTCGTTTACAATTTTGAATTTCAAATTTGAAACATTTGAACACAACTTTTGCATGACTAGATGACTTCAAAGTAAAAAGTGGTCAACTATAAAATTTCATAACTTTTCGAGATCTACATTTCATATGTAGGAAGTTTTTACATCCGAGGTCGTTTACTTAATTTTTATTTTTAGTGTCTCGTTTCAAAATTCGGGATCCCACCGTAGGGGCGCCTCAATATAGAGCCGCCCCTACGTGGACCGCATTAAAGGCGGCCGGTGATTGAACCGCCCCTAATAATAGTTGGGGCGGCTCGTAACACCGCCGCCCCTAATGTGGTCACTATAGGGCGGCTCGTATGGTGCCCAACTATAGGGCGGTTCAAAAAATAAACCGCCCTAATGTAAACGGCCGCGTTCTTATAGTAAGCTATTGTAGTAGTGCTAGCAGCTTTTTAAGCCCATCCAAACAGGGCCACAGTATGTATCAACCATCAAAATGAAAAAATATAATTATTTCAATATTATACTATTCTGATTGTATCATGTGCTACTCAGACCTGCTACTGCTGAAAGGGTCCGAGTATTATCATAGCATTTGCAGTAATATTTCATTGACATTTGTTTATCATAAGCTGGTTAATTGTGATATTTACATACCAGTTCATATGTAGTACTAGAGTCACTACCGGAATCGGGGCCTAAGCCGTGTGCCTGAGGCACACAGCAGGCCGAAAAAGCTACTCGGCTTAGGCGGCCACCCGGCTCACGTTTTCTCGCCTTTGAGGGCCTAAGCCGAGTGTCAAATATCGGGCACTCGGCTTAGCCTAAGCCGAGTGTTTTTAACCTAAGGCGGCGAGTGTCAACGGCGCACTCGGCTTACAAAAGGAGATAACGTCGGCACATTTTAACGGCGGGGCCGACGGCGTTCGCGGGCGCACGGTTGAAACTCCCGTTGGCGAGTGGCGGCGTTAGGCACTCGGCTTATCTCGTCTCTAAGCCGAGTGTTTTGCCTATGCCGAGTGTTTCCGGCTTTGGCACTCGACTTCTAAGCCGAAGTGTTGTGCCTAAGCCGAGTGCCCCGGTTTTGGCACTCGGCTTATCGTGTCTAAGCAGTGTTGATTTTGGCCGTGTGCCGGTTGCGTAGGCACTCGGCTTAGAGCCTCTAAGCCGAGTGCCCGATATATGGCACTTCGGCTTAGGCCCCGCACACGGCCAAGGTGTCGTTTCGGTAGTGAGTACAGTCTCATACATTTGATTCATCAAGAAACATTGTAAAATTACTATTTAGATATAATGAAACCAAGAGCTACTTTCAGCTCTACTGCATAACTGTAAACTCATATAATATTTCTGAAAAAGAAAGTGGTTGGATACTACTGCAGTACACTACTGAGAAAATAGTTTTCTACCACTTACCTACCCCTACCTACATAGTCTGATCAAAGCACGTATGGACAATTAATCATTAGGAAGTGGACATACATCAATTAATTGTAGCTTGTACATATCCAGCCGATCAAGCCACAAATTATGAAAGCTTCGCAACGTATCCTATGAAAACCAACTTCGTGTGTAAACTATGAAAACTTCAATGTTTGGCGTGCTGATGATGGAGGTTGCCTGTGGAAGACGACCAATCTGGATGAACACAAACCATGGGGAGCCTCTTGCTCTAGCAGACAGGGTGATTGCTGAGGGTTGGTTTGATTCAGGATGAAATGCACGATCAGCAAGCCATGTCATGTCCATTGACTGTTATAACCAATCTTTCCAAAGGGAGGTGACACTGCTGTGCCACTTGGTGATAATCATCTATTCATCTACAATGCACTCTTGTTAGTGTCAGTACTACTCATGTGATGTGCTGCTGTGGCAGAATTTCAAATAATTTAGAGTATGTACCAAATCCTATGATTTTGACTGCAAGAAACCATACATTTTTCATTTGAGATTATTCATCTAACATTTGAGGATATCAATATAATGGTACTTAGCCACGTGTAGCACAACCGCATAAGGTTCATATTGTATTTGTAGTACAACGTCTGGAATACTGTAAGTTTCAGACAAATTGCATGCTTTCTGGTTTTTACTAGGACATCCAAGAGCTTCTAGCAGTCAATTGCCAATATTTGATAACATATAACTTTTTCAGTTCTGTTAATAAGATGGATCTCGTATTTGTATAGTAACAAGCAACAACCCCCAGAAAAGAAACATACAGTAAGGACTATTTCAATATTAGTATTATTCATATCACACCTTATGCGATTCAGACCTGTCATTCTGCTGAAAGGGTCCAATTGTCATTGTCAATTTGGTTATTCATGTACCAACATCGGCAGATTGGCTCTAGTCTACTTGTCTACATTTGAAATACTAACAATATAACTCAGAAAAATTGAAAGAAAAACCTACTTGCAGTAAAAGTTTCTGCATTCTCAAATTAAGACCATTGCTGATTTTACAATGTGCAGAAGAAAGTGGAATTACCGCTGCATAATGCAGCTACTCACATAGCATTTCTGACAATAAAGTTGTGGGCCTACAGGACATCTTACCTAGCAGTTTCAACTAAAGTAAATAGCTAATAAAAATACTTCTCTACCAACCCAACCTCCTACAGATTACAAAACATACATAACAAGCATATCCTACTGACCAAACAACAGAAGACTAGATGAACAATCATCAGAGAGTGGACATACATCAAATATAGCTCATCCAGTTGATCAAGCTACAACTTTCAGGCAGTATGTATCATTGTGTATGACTTGACAGAGGCAAGAACAAAACCTTGTTCCACACCTCACGCATGTGTAGTTTGTAGAACTACCACAAACTGAGCAGTAGTGATGTTGAGATGAAGTACTTGGTGGACCCACAGCAGCCCTCAAAATATGTTGGGACATGAGGAGGCAGGGATTCCAGATTTGCCCGTCACGGTTCCAGAGCGAAAATCTTTCCAGTATTGAACTGAATAAATAAATAAGACAATAAAGAAACTTATAGCTCAAGGCTGCTTACTTCTTGTAAGACATCAATGAAGGATCTTGCTGCCCTCTTCTCGAACAGAAGAGAAACAAGCAAAGCATCGAACCTGACCGGAAATTCCAGTAGAGAGAGAAAGAGAGAGAGGCTGCACAGCGGGGAGCACCAGTTGCTTGGCTTGATACATGTGCCTCACCGTTCTTCACACTGGTTTGCACCAGTGCCTTTTTAACCTGAGGAATCGATCATGCAAGCTCTCTGGAAGAGGGGACTAGTAGTCATCATCAGACATGTCGTTGAAGAGCCTTGGCGTGGAGGATGGTTGGTGAATAGTCATGGGTGCAACCTTCTTGTCCCCTCCTCACTAGAGCTATCTTTTGTTGAGTCCCACTCATGTCCAATGTGAGCCTCTCCCATATATTTCTTGCTCTTTCTATGGTCAGCCTTGCTCTCTTTCTTGTCCTTCTTGTATTTGTTGTCTTTTTTTTTTTTGATTTTATGTATTTGTTGTCTTTTATCTCATATGGACAATGGGCAATAAAGTGTTCGGTGCTCCCACAATTGTAGCATGTCCTCTTCTTCTTGTTTGGGAACCTTCTCTTCACTATCTTGTATCCTAGCTGCTTGAGCCCTTTTTTTGGAATGTTCTCATAAAGAGAGCAATATCACCAATTTCTTCATATTGCTCACCATCATTTTCATCATCACTTGATGAAGATGTCGTCTCTATCTCTTCCTTGACCTCCTTGGGTGCCTTGGGCTTGCTAGTTGATGCTTCTTTGTTAACCTTGAGAGCAATATCTTTGATCTTCATGCCATCTAACTTTGCTTGCAACTCACCAAGCTTTCTTCTCTCAAGTGCTTCCTCTCTTTGCATGTCAAATGTCATGATCCTACCAAGCACATCACTTGGTGTCAAATGCTTAAATTTCTTCTTGTCTCTAATCAATGTCACAATGGTCTCGTTTCTTGGTGAGTAAGCCTCTAACATGATCTTGACAACCTTGTGATCATTGATTTCATCTCCACCAAGGCCTCTAATTCTTCCAACAATTATCATCAACCTATCAAACATCTCTTGAGGCCTCTCTCCATCCAATATGACAAACCGGTTGAGCTTGGCCATCAATAAATCAATCTTGGATCGCCTCATCTTGTCAACCCCTTCATGAGTGATGTGCACTGTGTTCAATTTCCTTGTCAATCTCCAAAGCTTTTCCTTTCCTTTTCTTGCGTTTCTTAATCTTGGACTGCTTTCTTTGCATGAGAACTGTACAAAGGAAAGCAGAAAACAAAAAGATGGCTTACATCATTAAACTAAAGTTATCAGTGGGCACAACATCGAATGGATATCCACAGATCCACAACCCATAGACTATGTAAGTATGTAAAAAAAAAAAAAAATGCAGCATTTGAACAAATTGTGAACCCAACCTTTGCAGTTTACAAGTTGTATCATGTGAAGTTCAAAGATATATAAATTGTACTGACTTTAGGGGAATTCCAGATGCTAATAACACAACAACATGTGAACCTCAAAGATATCTAAATAACTGGCTTTAGGGGTATTTCTGATACTAATAACACACTCATATTACGAAAGAATTTGCATAGTTGTTCATGCTAGATGTATTAGAAGCGAATATTTGCTTTAAATATTTTTTTCAAAGATAATTTTAATCTTAATTTTAAAATCTTTGCAATGACAAGAAACCAAAAAAATGTTTCTTATTGTGCAAACTGGATACTGCAAGCAATATCAAAATACGTCACTCAAGAAATCTGCAAAGAGCAACATTTTGTCATTGAGTTTGTGATTACTGTATCCACCATATCCCTTTTCACATCATGGCATTACTATATGAAGATAGTAAAGGAGAAAGAAACTGACCAGGGTCTTCCTCATCTGTAGATCTGTAGTCATCATCATTAAGATATACAACCTCAACGACAGCATTGTCACTCTCTTGAGCTTCAAGGCGAGCTAATGCAGCCTGCATGGCATTACAGATATGAAGTTATCCATAAGCAGAATGTCAAGGAGAACAATTTCAGACACAATGATTGATCGCTGACCATTGAGCACAAAATGGTCCCAATCTGAATATGTATGGAAGCTGAACTAATGAAGACCTCAAAGTCAAATCCTTTGATAAGGAGCCATGAGGAAGGCACAGACACCACAATACACATGGCACATAATACGCATTGCAAACACAGGATAGAAATCTTTTCCTAAAATGTTTTCTAGAGCATATACTTAGTATATTACCAAAAGTACTTTTCAATGAGGCCAAATGGCCAATCATTCTTCTAAAAACATAAATAATAACAATAAGGCCAATCACTTTTTTTTTTTTTTGAATAAGGTCAATCACTTGAAATGGTTCTTTTATACTTGCTAGTGGATGAAATTGGAGCATTGTGACCACGACACATAAGGAGAGATAATGTAGGAAAGCAGCTATCAATTCTAAGGGCTACTACAACAGTTTTGCATATTTGGGTTAGCATTTGGTGTTAGTTTGCCAAGTCTCAACACAGTGAAGTGGAAAAGATAAAATAAATACTCGTCGAGGAAAGGGGATTCGCATCCTTATTGGCAAATGGCCTCGGGAGGGAAATGGCTCGGAATAGGAGGAAGAGAGGGGAACGCAAGAGCAGTCAGTGGAATCCCATCGTTACCTGGGCGCGGTTGTTGGAGCTGGCGAGCGCGGACGCCATGCGCGTGGACATTCGGCGCGTGCGAGCGCTTGTCCGGCGGAACGGCCCGACGTTCAATTCCTCCCCATCCATATCCGGAGAGCAAACAGAGGCGGGCAGCGGCGGGGGCCTTTGCGCTGGATGAGGAGACAGACGCGGTACTAAGCGGGCGGCGCCGGCGCCGCGCCGGTGTTCAAGCAAGTGCGGCGGCAGGGTGGGGACTAGGGAGATGCCGGGATGGCTATACTTCGTGGGCTCTTGTCTTCACATTTGTGTGTACTGGACTCCGGCATACTAGGCCAGGCCAGGATGCATGATCCATGTCACACCCTCTGATGGGTCCAGAACGCCCTCTGATGGGTTGGGCCGAAATTTGAAAACTTTGTATTTGCACTCGTACCAATTATGGCCAATTGGGGGTTTAAAGCGCATCCTGATGGAGTGCTAATGTTGCAACTGCAATTTTTTCTTGGCAAATTGCAACTGCAATTTACGTGTTCAGAGATGCCATCATATGAGACTCTGAAGGGAACGCACAAGCAGAATCGATGAAGCCAGCGAAGGAGACTCTGAAGCTCAATTGCGATGGTTCCTTTATTCCAAATGAAAAAGCTGGTAGTTGAAATGGTGATGTAGTGACTGCTGGCAGAGGGGGAAAAAATCAACAATCTTCTCTGTACAAAAGGCGATGGATTTGGAATAAGCAAGCTGATAATGGACTCTGTTTATGGGAATAAGCAAGCTCAGGAGGTTGTGCGATGGGCATATCGATTCTATGGTTGGTCATCTAGTGGATGAGATCAAGTTTCTGTCTTCTGTGTGCTTTACCAAATTCAAGTGTGTTTATGTGGGTAGATCATGTATAATGAAGCCGCTCATGCGCCGGCTAATTTGGGATATTTGTGTGTGGAGGGTGAGGAGATCATGTTGGACTTCATACCTAACCACATCTCCGTATATGTTAGCCAATGAGTAATGAAGATACCCGGGGTTCAAAAAAAAGATGACATCTGATGTTTGGCATTTTGCAGTTACCAAATGATGCAAAAACACTAGTGCAATGCAAAGTTGGAAACCGGCAACTAGCAGGTGATGACGCATTCAAATTTCAAGCATTACAATACAGCTTCATTCAGGATTTAGGAAACAACATTACACAGAGCGGAATGAATGCATTACAAAAGAGGGAAACAAATAACAACGTAACTTTTCCATTACACAGTGACAGTGACACAAATGAGGAGCAAGATCAGTAGAGAATAGCATGCCCACACACAGACTTACAAAATAAATTAAACACGTACTAGTAATTACGAAAAGGGGCTGGAAATCGGAAAATCAAACCATGTCTTCAGCCATGCAGATCTCCGAAGTCGATAGACGGTCGCTGGCACCAGCTGGGTCGGCGTGGGCCTCAGAAGCCGATGCAACGTTGCCGCCGGTGGTGGAGGAGACCCGCTCGGAAGTCGATGTCGTTGTTGGACCGGCGGTGGCGTTGTACCCAGTCCCAGTCCCAGCAGCTTCATGGCTTGGAAGGTCCTCCCTTTGCAGCTTGTCGGTGAAGGTCTCCATCCCCATGTAGAACATCATGAGCCAAACATAGGAGAGGAACTCGCCGCCTTTGCCCAAAGCCTTGGCGTGGAGGTACCCTCTGCATCTGCCGGCAGAGTAGCAGAGCATCTCAACCCAGACGCCCTGGATCACCTTCCACATCTTCTGATCGCCTAAGTCCTGCAACGCTTGAGCTAGCTTCCAAGCCTCGTTGGTGAAATTATCTGCGGGTGGGGGGCTGGATCCTTCTTGTGACGGCGATGGTGACTCTAGCTTGCTGGAAATGTGGGCCTCGTACTCTTCTTGTGCTGCTGTGCAGAGATTTCGCCTGGAGCCAGGCAGCAGCATCTCAGGATTAACCAGCAAGAGGTAGGCCATGTAGTTGGACATCTGCCTGCATAGGACGGCTTTACAGTCGGTTACCTCTTCACTACGAGGGTGTTCACTTCCCATGCAAAGGCAAAAAGCAAACCCAAAAAAAGTCTACAGTATGCGTCCACATCGAATCTTTTAACGCATAAATGGATCACTAAACATAGGTAAATAACAAAACTAATTACACAGTTTAGCTGAAAAGTGCGAGACGAATCTTTTAAACTTAGTTAATGCATGTTGGGACAATAATTACCAAATACAAACGAAATGTGCTACAGTAGCTCCAACCCAAATTATTTCCGGTTGCATGGCAACCGAACGCCCCCTACATGGAGAAGAACTAGTCCGGTTGCATACAGGTGGGCCCACAACAAAGGCACATCTATGGTGGTGTGAGGTTGATGAGCTCTGGAAGAAGCAGAAATCGGTGGCAATGTGCCAGCGGAGGACGCTCTCATCGAACGGCCCCTTTATGCTCCACCCGAGGTGGTCTTCCAATTCGTTACCCTCAAGCGTCCAATGGCCCCGGTTGTCGTTGAACCTGCGGTAGCTAGCAGCATCATGGATTGTGTGCTTCCATCCATCCTTGAGATATTTCTGAACTAGCCCTGTAATTGTGCGGGACGAGAAGCACGGCCTTTCGCGCCAATGGCGTTGTTGGTCCAGGAATCCAAGCAGACGACTCACAGTCTTGCTGTGCTCTGTGCTGCGACCAACGTAGTATCCTGTGAAGCTGCGTTGAGCGACCATCTCTGTCCAATCTTCGTCAGCCTCCGTAAAGATGTCCAGTATCTGATCATGAAGGATACCTAAGGAATAAAATTCTAGCGGTGCAGTACAACAAACTATGGCGTATGTAATCTTGACATCAATATCGTTGTAAGAGCAACTCCAACCCACCCCTAAATTGAGCCCCTACTCTAAATTCTAGAGGTTTTGAGCAAATAAACAACTCCAATGGAGCCCCTTAATGAGACCCCAAATTTTTAGAAAACCTCAAATTTTAGCTTGAACCCCCTAGAGCTGGATGGCCCCTCTCCCGTGGGTCCCACCCACTTTCCTCTTTTCTTCCGTTGTCTCAGTCTACGTGGTGGAATCTCGAGCGGGCCGCCGCGGCGGCGTGTTTCTTTGCCGTAGCTTTGGCCGGCGCATCGCCGCCCGTATCTGGCGGCTCCGGCGGACCCTCACTCCCGCCATCTTTGGTCGCCGCCCGGTGGCGCTGCGGTGGGTAACCACGCATGGTACAGCGGGCTTGATTCGCGGGTGCGCACGGTGGCGCTCGACGAATCGCCGCTCGCCCGTCATGGTGGCATGCTCCCAGCGGCGGCCTCGGTGGCGCCACATGCCCGACCATGTCAGCGCCGCGGGGCTGTGTGGCGTCTGGCCGGCGGGCTGTGGTGCGAGACCGCGCCCGGTGATCCGCCGTCGAGTGCAGCAGCGAGTCCGGCGACCCGTACCCTCCCGTGGTCTTTGGGCGGGGCCCAGCAACAACGGCGTCCTGGGCGGGGCCATCGGGCGGCGGCGGAGGCATTGGCTTGCGGCGGCGTGTACACGAAGGACAGGATGCCGTTGGCGGAGCGGAGCGGCGTGTGGGCGGCGATGCATGGGAAGTGGAAGGCGTGGGAGCACTCGGCCGTGAACCCCGGCGAAGCCGCCGCTCTTGCTTTCTTGGTCGGATTCGAGTTCTCGCCGCCGCCGGACGTTGCGGGATGGGCCCGGCGTTAGCGTCAAGGCGTCTCCTTGTATGCCAGGCTGCCCCCTGCAGCCTCGTGCGTCGCACCGGTCTGCTTGGAGCTCCTGCGGCGGCGGCCCTTGCACTTCAGCCATGGTTCGCGGAACGGCACCTGCGCCCGCCGTCGCGCTGCGTCGCCGCCGCCATGGCCGCCACCACGGGAAGCTCGTCGCCCGGTCTTTTCTTGCGCACCTTTTCTGGCGGTCCCTGGCGGTAGAGCTGTGTGCGAGGTGGAGTCCGGCGTGGGCTCAGCGGCGGCGAGCGGCGCGGTGCTCGAAGGTGAAGCGCGGCCGGCGGCGACACGGCGAGCTGCGATGGGCGCCGCTGGCCGCCCATGCGCTCGCCGACCTCGCCCGCTCCTCCTCTCCGCTCTTCCCGTCGTGTCGCTCTTTGCGGCGGGAGGCGACAAGGCCGCCACGAGCCGCCTCCGCCCATTTGACCGGCGGCGGCGAGACCTCCATCAAGAACCCACCTGGTGGCGGCCGTGCTGTTGTGCATCTTCCCTCCTTTCCCTCCCAACTGCTGTTCCACGCCCGGTCCCCGCGCCCGGCTGCGCGGCCGCCGGTAGCCGGACGCGGCGGGCGGCATCGGTGGTTGCAGCGGCGGTGCGGATGGGCAAGGTCGAGGCAACCGGCGACATCAGCTTCCTCCGTTGGCGCTGGACCTGTCGAGCCTCTCTCGCGACCCGGCGGCAAGCAACTGGAGGCGGGGCGGGCACGCTGCGGCGGCCAGAGCTGGCGAGGCGGCGGAGGCCTGATTTGGGGGGCGCGGTTGGAGTTTGGCTTGGATTTGAGCCTTTAAATTTTACAATCTTCCTCCTAAATTGAGATTTAGGGGCTTGATTTGGGGCCTGTGGCTGGAGATGCTCTAAGCTTCTCTGTGGCTGTGGTGGAACAGACCAATGGCTGCCCACGGTAGAAACATACGTGACAACTGTATCAGAGAGCAAAAAAGAATTTCCCTCGTCTCCATATGTCATCTGCAAAATCAAATTCAGGATGACCCACTGTCTTGAATTTGGTGTAGAGGAGGAGGAAGGCAGTAGCTAGCCCTTGTCGCACGGAGCCATATGCTCTCTCTTCGGTAAGGCCACAGAAATTCTCAAGGATGTTATGAAAGGTCTACAAATGGCTTAGACGTCTCATTGTGCCCTCGAAACATTTCTCTTATCCATTCTTCTCTCCATGGGTCTGTTATATATTCCAGAAATAAATACATGTAGTTTTCAGAACTGGAGAAGTAAGTACGTACGTACATTACATATGTATACGTGTACAGATTCATAATAAATAAACAGGTAGCTTACCGGCGGGCTCAAAGGTGCGAGGAGATTCACGGACATCAGCCTTTTTTCGACGTTCATCAGCCATTTTTTGAAAGAGATCAGCAAACTTTTTACGCGCGAGTGCATGCATTTGCCTTATTCTGAAAATCATGCCTGTGCCACCAATCCAGAGGATAATATCGATTAGAATAACGGGGAAAAAACTACGATTTGGGGTCGTGATGAGGAGGAATATAGGCATGTAGGGTGGCTGATGATATTTACGGTTGCGGGGATGTGGGAAGGAAACTTGGGAAGAAAAATTACGGTCGCAGAAACGAGGTTGGTGGGAAGGAAAAATTACCGTTGCGTATTGGACGACGGCCTCCCTCAACTTCTTCCGTTTCCGTTTGTTCTCGGAGTAATTCCTTTGCTCGTCTCACATACTCCTCCAGCGGATACATCTCTTGTTTTACAGCAGCAGGTGAGCTGACGAGGCTGTAAAAGCTCGCGCTCTTGAGAGCCCATGGCTTTTGGAAGCATTTCATAACCCCGGCGACGAACAACACGATTGCTGCCTGCAACAACCTCTTGTCGCCTCCTGCAGGCGGTGACCAGGATTTGCAGAAAGACGTAGATAGCCACGGTGACCTGAGACACTGCAGTGACCAGGTGCCGGCTCCACAGCTCGTTGTCCTCGATGTCGTAGGCGCTGATGCCGTCATGCCCCCCAAGGTGAAGTAGGAGGATGGGTGCCCACACTACCTCCAGCATGCTGCTTCTTCTGCCGCCTCCTGGACCTTCATCTCCCTTATGGCGGTTAAAGAGTGTGGCGAGGGCGTATATCGCCATAGCATCGCTGCCGAGGTATGCTAGCCACGATGTGAATCTGAACCACCCGGGGATGGCCTTTCTACGCATAAAGGAAAAGCATGCGAGAAACCATTGGATGCCATGCTGCAGAGAACGAGAACACGCAGCTGCCACTCCTCCCACCAGTCCACAGCACTCGTCAGGCCTTTCATCCCTCTCTCGTCTCTCACACAAACACACGCGCGGACGACAAGCAGAGTGTGAGAACCTGGAATGGAGAGGTGAGGTGGTGACTCTGTGTTCAGGGTCATCCACTGATATAGTGCTATGTACTTTCCTCCGTTTCCATCAATATTGCTGAATTTTTTTTTATAATAAATCGTGTTTGACCTCTCGCCTTATTCAATTTTTTAATAAATATTACCACTTTTGTTATGACTTATTACATCACTAAAGATATTATAATGACGTTTTGTTTGTTTTATAATTTATATAAAAATTTGAATAAGGCGCAGGCGTCCAATCACAGTTTGTATGAGTCAAAAGATTGCAAGTATATGGAAACGAGAGAGTACATTTGCAAAAAGATTATTAGTAGCGACAAACGCGGCGTTTTTAACAATCACTAGGGTCCCCTCCCTGCGTCACTGCGTGCCCACCGTATTTTTCTGGACAGTAAAAAGGTAGCACATGAGCAGTATATAAACAGTAATGTGCATTGATGATGAACAGTTACTGATGCGAACGGTGGAGGCGGCGCTGCCGCTGCTCGCTCCTGGTGCGTGGTACCCGCCGTGTTTCTTTTTCTGCGGACAGCAAAAGGTACACAAACAGTACTCCAGTACTCTAGGAAAGGACAGGCAGAGGTTGTAAAGGGCGGACCAAATTTGAAATGGAAAGAGTAGATGATTATAGTTGCTTTGCTATACAACAGTGTAAATATGTCAACACGCATCCACAGCCGACGCATTTACAACAGTGTAAAATACATCCATGCACAACATATGTGCTACTCCACCGTTATAGCAATCCTTTTTTTTCTCGGTCGCCGGTAGCTCAACCTGATCATATTTTTCCCATCGGACGAGTCGGACCTATGTAAGAGCATCTCTAGTAGGAGCTCCCAAATTAAGGTCCCTAGTTATTATTTGAGGGTGTTGCTATTTTTTTTTGTCTCTATTTTTCACTTCTCACTCCAGCCACTCATCAGCTCTCGTTACATTTCCATTTCCATCTCCTAAGATGAATATGAGGTTCCTATTCTTAAAGGCTTAGAGATATGATTTAGGACTTAGGAGGGCATGGAAAATGAAAGCCCATATGAGCTCTGCTCGAGTTGAATTTTGTAGCTTACAACCTAAAATTAGAGTAGGGCTAGTTTGAGGGCTTGGGCAAGAGTTGCTCTAAAACAACTAAAATTAATTTTTTTTGGGGGCGGTGATGCCTAACGGTCCGAGTGTAGCTAAGAAGAGGAAAGCCGCCACCAATAGGAAGAGCTCTAGCCCGGCGGGGACTAACATCAATGTTGGGCACTCGCCGCGACAACGGTGATTGTGAGGTGGCTTTATGCATCCCAATGCTTCAACACGAGTCCTAGTAGAATATGACTCGAACAATAGGAAACTAAAACCCTAACCTAAGATAACTTACCTCTAGCCCTCTTAACTCACCAAATCTCCTAGCCGATCCTTCCTTTGTGCTTAGCCGGGTCCCGGTGACGTTATCTTAGCCGATATCCTTCTCCATTCCCTGGCAGAACACACCACCCCCAAACCGGCAATTCTATTCACCATGATTTATGGGTTGAATCTTCCTTGACCAAAATCTGGTGTCAACACCCCTAGCGTAGCATGTGCATCAACTTGCCTTACAAGAAAAGAAACAACACATTTACAAGATCACGATAGATCAATCTATTTCCTAAACAACACGCTAGCTATCCATATTACATGTACTGCATACAAACCTATAACACGAAAGTCTAAACCCTGCATTGTTTAAGAAGCACGAGTCGCCGCCGCCGCCTCGCGAGACGACAATCTCGCCTCGATCCTAGCTTATGAGGGGGCTTTTTGTAAAATCCACAGGATACAGACGAGTCTTGACTTCGTATTGTACAAGCCCTGAAAGCTTTGTAGTAGGGTCAAAAGTAAATTAAAGGTGAACCAGACCAAATAGTGATTGAGTTTTATAGCAATACAATAATAGACGTATAACATTTTGTTGACATGGAGGAAAGAAGAGACATCGAAGAGAGTTTGGCTCATATCACGCACAACAAGCATTTTTAGGAACAACCGAATCGATCGAGTGATTAGTGTAGGCTCGCGTACCTCCCTAGGCTGACGGGTGTACAGGTGGCCATCGGGCTCGAGCCCATGAGTAACTATTTCCTTCGTTATTTCTTCATTCTTTCCTCCCTAGCTTGACCAGGACGGTGCGAGAAGGTATAGTTTTCCAACAAGCCGGGCCGGCTGTACCATGCCGCGCATGGCACGCCATGCCCTGCGGGCCGTGCCACGATGGGCTTCGTGCCTGGTTGACGGCCTAGGCACGGCCCGTGGGTCGGTTTTGTGTCGGGCCAGGCTCGAGAGGTACGACCTCTCTCGTAGGCCGCCTAGGCACGAGGCTTGGAAGGGGAGAGCAAAAGCGAGCCGCCATGGTAGGTGGCCGCCGCCCGGCCGGGCGCGATCGGCGTGACATAGGTGGTTGTCGGCGCTCGAGGAGGACCCGTGGCGGTGGCCGCCGTCTGCGCTCGCCGTTGGCGTAGATGGCAAATCTTGCCGAAAGCGGGAAGTGGTGGCCGGCACCTTGGGCACTTTGTGTCCATGCTTGAGAGTGCTAGAGAGCCCTCTCACTCACATATGCTTGATAGTGTTCATCCGATTGAGTGAGAGATTGAATTCTAGTGCGTTGCGTTGAGAGATCACATTCATGGCACTAGGTGTTCGTGTTGCAAGCCGGTGGTGCTTGTTACTCTTGGAGGTTGCCACCTCCTAGACGGCTTGGTGGCAAGAGGCTCCGTCGCGAAGCACACAAAGAAGATTGTGCGGTGCTCCGGAGAAGAGATTGTGAGAGGTTTGTGCTTACCTCACGGGGATCGTGAAGAGCACCTCTAGTGGAGCATGTCATTGAGTTACCACACTTGGGTGTGGTTTCTTGCGGGCTCGAGGATCCCCATCTTGTGAGTGATTCTTGCGAGCTCCCACCGTGGGATTTGGCACCGACCATTTGCTTGCGAATCATCAAGTGGGTGAATCGCCTAATCGAGGAACCACCAAGGTGTCGATCGACACAACGAGGAGTAGGGGAAGTTGGCAAGCTTCCCAAGACCTCAGTAAAAAATCACCGGTGTCATCTTGTGTCCACTCTACGCGGTGGTTTGCCTTCTCGCTCACAAGCTTCGCATTTACTTTGTTATATACCTTACCGCTTGCTTGTGTAGTGTTGTTGTAACTATCTAGCTTGTGTAGCTTGTTTAATTACTTTGCTTAGTTTGTGTAACTAAGTACTTTGAGCCTTTGGGTTAGGCGTGTGTCGCCTTGTCCATTGTGCATCTAGTGAGCTTAGGTTAGCTTTGTACTTTTGCTCATTAGAATTGTGTAGGAGCTCACCCGTGCTTGAAGTACTAGTGCTTAGGTTTGTGTGACCTTGCATTAGAATTGATTAGGAGCTCAAGCTAGGCTTTTCACCTCACTCTTCTTGTGTAGGATCTTTTATGAGGTGATTTAGAGTCTAGATAGAGGGGTGAAGTCTTGGCTAGACTAATTAGTTTAATTCTGCATTAGTTTCGGGTTAGCCGGTGCGCTTAGTTTTAGAAAGGACTATTCACCACCCTCAGTAGTCCGTCATCTCAACCCTTCAATCCCATCCGCAGAGTTTATATTATGTGTAAGAGCATCTCTGGTGGGAGCTCCCAATAAGGTCCCTAGTTATTATTTGAGGGTGTTGCTATTTGTTGGATCTCTATTTTGCACTTCTAACTCTAGCCACTCGGCTCTCATTCCATTTCCATTTCCATCTCCTAGGGGAATATGAGGTTCTTATTCCTAGGGGCTTGGAAATATGATTTGGGAGGGCATGGAAAATGAAAGCCCATATGAGAACTCTGGCTGAGTTGAATTTTTTAGCTTACCATCTAAAATTTGAGTGGGGATTGTTTGAGGGCTGAATTTTTTAGCTTACCATCTAAAATTTGAGTGGGGATTGTTTGAGGGCTTGGGCTAGAGTTGCTCTAAAACAACTAAAATTAATATTTTTTGGGCGCGATGCCTAACGGCTTTTGTGTGTAGCTAAGAAGAGGAAAGTCGGCACCAATAGGAAGAGCTCTAGTGTGGCAGGGGCTGGCATCAAGGCCGCGACAACGGTGATTGTGAGGTGGCCTTATGCATCCCCTGTTGGTCGCGGCAAGGGGGTTTTGTTGTCGCACTTCGCACTCATCTCCGTTGGAAAAAAAATAATCGAGGTTGAGCTACCGGCCAGAAAAAAAAAAAAAAAAAAGATTGTTGTGAACAGTGGAGTAGCACATATGTTGTGGATGGATGTATTTGAACGCTAAAAACGATATCGCCTCTGTTGAATCGTAAATCCCACGTGTTGGCTTGGAGATGATTTCTATCATACAATGCGGTGCTTTCGCCGTTAATGAGAACTAGGAGCACGAGTTGAGCTCATGTTTTGCGAGACAACAAGACTATTCTTGTTAAATTCAACTGAGTTCGATAGGGTTTCTTTTGCAAGGTCTACCGAATAAAGACGAGGGTTAGGAACGTTATGTATGCGTCTTTAGGGCATGTTCGATCCACATATGGGACTTAGGAGAACGAGTTGAGCTCATGTTTTGCAAGACAGCGTGAGGGCACGACAAGGAGCAAGGGCGTCCGGTTAGGGGATAACATGGCACGGCGGCCTCCAAGCCGAGGAGAGTGCACGGTACTCCGGCCGCCCGTCCACATGCGCTTCAAGAGGGGATGGGAATATATTTTGGCGCGAGGCTTGCTTCTCCCCGTGTGGCACGCTGGAATTAATGTTGGATCTCGCGCCTTGGTGCTTGTAGACGGCGATCCTATACAGCGCGTCCTCCTCCAGATGATGTGGCTTGGGAGCACGGTAGAAATTAGGGAAACATGGTCCTTCTCGGGCTCACGGCTTTGTATTTTTGTAGGCTATGAAATCCCCTAGCATAGCATGTACATCAACTTGGCTTACAAGAAAAGAAACAACACATTTACAAGATCATGATAGACCAATCTATTTTCTAAACAACACGCTAGCTATCCATATTACATGTGCTCGTACAAACCTATAACACCAAGCCTAAACATGCATTGTTTAACAAGCACGAGGCCGCCCCGTCGTCACGCGAGACAATGATCTCGCCTCGATCCTAGCCTATGAGGGGGCGTTTTGTAAAATGTACAGGTGAGTCTTGACTACGTGTTGTACATGCCCATAAAGCTTCGTAGTAGGGTCAGAAATAAATTAAAGGTGAACCAGACCAAATAGTGATTGAGTTTTAGAGCAAGTACAATAATAAATGTATAGCTAAAATGGTCAAGATTTTATTGACATGAGAGCAAGTACAATAATAAACGTATAGCTAAGCTAGTTAGTATTTTGTTGACATGAGGAAAGAAGAGAAACATATCGATGAGAGTTTGTCTCATATGCAAACAACAAGCATTTTTAGGAACAGCTGATTGACCGAGTGATTAGTTAGGGCCTGTTTGGTTGCGTATCAACTCAGCCTGGCTTGCATAGGAGGAGCCTGGCTCCCGGTAGCCAAGCCCAATGCATGCAAGACCGTGGTGTTTGATTGCCTGTTGCATGAGCGGATCATCATGAGATCCTGTTTGGTTGCTCGCATTAGGATGATTGTATGAGATAAAAAATATATAAATAATCGTTGCCATGACATTTATTATGGGCAATTATTATCTTATACCTCTTAGTTTATCTTGTTACTCCTTAATATTAAATGAAATATATTAATTGAAATATATTAATATCATTTAATATGTGCTAATAACGATGCTAATAATGTCATTAGATGGTTAATTTCCTGCACTATGCGAGCCTGGCTCGGCAGGAACGGTCGATTGCTTTGCGTTCCTCCATAGCCCGGCTGAGGGGAAAATCTTGCATGCAGAGCCTTTGCTGAGTAGATACGCGAACCAAACGAATGCCTGTTTTTGCATCTGCAGAGCCTGGCTGAGCACTCATGCAGGCAACCAAACGCCCTTAGTGTAGGCTCAGTACCTCCCCAGGCTGACGGGTGTACAGGGCCTACAGGCGGCCATCGGGCCCGAGCCCATGAGCAAGTATTTTCTTCGTTCTTTCTTCGTTCTTTCCTCCCTAGCTTGACCTTGACCAGGACGGTGCTAGAGGGACAGACAGCCTGCAGCGTGTGTGGGGGCGCCGGAGTTCCATCAAGGCAATGACCAAGCACCTTCTCTCTCACCTGGCTGGACTGGCACGGCAATCAATCAGCTCCGGCAGGGTGAACTGTGGCAAACCAAACGCCTCCGATCCGGCAAGCGTGTGGGGGCGAGGAGTTCCATCAAGGCAGTTCATTGGCTGAACTGGCCCGGCAGCAATCAAGGCACCTGGTGAGCTGTGGCCCTTGAAGAGCTGGTCCGTTCCCGCCCGCTCCCGAGCGCCCTTCCCGCCGGAACACGACCAGTACGCTGCGGCGCCATGATGACATGATAACAGGTTTGTCGATTGGCCGTGCTGCGCACGTCCTGACTCGGGCGTCCCCATCGCCTGCCGGAGTGGCGAGGTCTGGCCGTCGGAGTAGCAAGGTCTCCACAAAAAACAATGCAAATTATCAAACGAAAGAATAGTGTTCTCCTCTCATAGCTCGATCGGAGTAAGCATCAGCGTAAGCCAAATTTTAGGGAAACGAACAGCCCCTCCCCCCACAGCTGGTCCTGAAGGCACACGCACGCACCAATCCACCCGGAATTTCTTTGCAGCTGCAGAGAGAGTCAGAGGGAGGCAGTAGAGATGGCCCGCTCTGTATAGCAAGCGACCGAAAAGCAAGGAATACTGTAGGCGGCGACTGTGGAGCTGCGGCCGGCGGTGACCGCGCGCTGACTGGTGAGCGGCGGAGTCGGCGAGCGGCCTCCCGGCAACGGTGAAGATTGCTACAGGGCTGCAAACTTCGGCGTCGGCGGCTATTCATTGTCCTCCCAGTCCCATGAGCTTTCGTATGTTTAGGCTACTGGGCTATCCGGATGTTGGGCCAGGCCGTATGTGGCCGTCTCGTTCAGTGGTTCAGTGGAGAAAGAAAGCAATTAACCCCATCTCCTCTCTTCAGAGTTCAGAGGGGATCTCCCATTGTCCATTCCATTGCATTAATCAATCAAGGATTATAATAGGCACTAAATTCAAACACAGATAAACACGAGCTGTTTTACCATCCTCGGCGTGCTGGGGATCAAAGCGTCCCCATCTGAAGACTGAAGTAGTGAGTAGCAGCCATGTTAGGCAGCTGCTTCACTGACCACATTGCTGGCCAGCGGCCACCAGCCTTTGTGATGTCCTGCGTCCCACTCTTCTTCACCTCCAGGTACTAACCGCCGTCAAGCTGTGGAACAGATGCCACTTTTCAGCTGCATGTTTGACCAAGCTGCAGAAAGCGATCGATGCAGACACATAGAGTAACATTGAAACCGAATTAACGAAGGGTACTGAGTACACTGGCTTCCAATTTGTCAGGCTGTACGATGTGTCTAACAATCACAAACCAACGTGTCTCCAACAATCACATTACTTTTTTTTTCTTAGTAATGTCTATTCTATTTTTTTTTAATGATTAGTAATGTCTAATTTGTCCCTCAACTTGTTTCTAAATTTTAAAAACAATCTCAAACTCAACTATCAGACAAGCTACCCCTTATTTTTTCGAAAGCTAGATATATTAAACCCCTGAAATAGTTTAAATGTGATTTTTTTTTTTTAGAAGGGACGGTAAAATCTTTGCCGCGATTTCTATTAGACAAATAAAAGAAAAAGGCAAGTGCCAGCCCAATTTTTTGAATGGAAACTGGGCCAGAAAAACCATACAAAGTCGAGGGTACCCTACTCAATTACATAGATAGGTACCAAATCACTACTCAACCTATGCTACCAACTTGGTCGAAAACGACCCAACTAGACTACTCAAATAACTACTCAACAATCCACAACTTGGCCGAAGGGCCCCTTAGTCTTCAAGCGACGCGCACCGGGTCACCGATCTCCCAGCCACGACCAAACTTGGGCAGAAACAATGGAACCTCCCCGGCAGCACCAAACAAACGAAGCTCCACCACGGACCCCGGATCACCAAGACAACTCAACTACCACTCAAGCGCGTGGGGGCCTCGCCACTTCCACCGCAGCACCACTCATGAAACTACCACTCCTTGGTTCTCCGAGGTCCCAAGCTTTCTCCGCCATCGGGGGACAGCCAGGCCATTCCACAATCCCACCTTCATCTCGCCACCACCAAAATCTCAGTTGGTAGTTTTTACTAACGTGGCATGTGGACGCACATGTCTTCCGGTTTTTTGGCTCGTCATTTTGTATTGAATATTTGAGTTCCTAAATAATCTCAAACAAAAAAAGAAGAGGGAGAGGATAGGAGAGGTTCTTGTTGCCTGCTTGTGCAAGGCGCGTGCGTTTTGACTATAGGACAGGGGCAAGTAGCCGTAGCCGTCATCCAGCCTGCAGCTTGATGAGCACAGATTTCTTGAGTGGATAAGCAACAAGAAGACGGTTGATGAATCGCCGTTTATGCCAACCGCACCGATGTTGGCCGGATTCTCCTCCGCGGATGGCAGCCATTACACTCTGGGCTGGAGCTTCAAGGTCGACGGAGGAGAAGGCAGAGCGCTCAACTACTCTGCAGTCTGCACCCTCTCTTGAGACTATTCAGCAGCTTGCGGCACAAATACGCAATTGTCCACGCAGCAGACGCAGCAACAAGAAGAAGCCATATGCGATTCTTTTGCCAACGCTTGGAGTTGTTGCCATGCTGGTTTCTGCTGCTCTTTTCAAGCTCCATAGTATCAAGAGGCGCGGCACGGTCAAAGTTGAACTACAACTGAAACAACTTGAGTGACGTGCCGCATGCTCTGCATATGCATCAAACCAACCACTGTACAGTTTTTTATTTAATATTGTCTATTTATCTTTTTCTTTTTTTTGACAAAGGGCAAACACACTTTATTAGCAGCATGTGGCTGCAACAATAGAGATACATCCCCAGTCTACATCATGCATTGCCACAGGTAGTCAGAGGGAAAATGCTTTGGTGAGATACATTGCTGCAGCTAACAGACATCATAATATTACAATAGTTCTGAATTTGCATGAAAGCTTGAGATGCTAGAGAGTGGGCAGTGATGTTTTGACCTCTTTGTATCTTAAGCACTTGAACTCTTCTGTTGGACACAAAGTTGAGAAATCTTTGAGTGTATGGCTTGATCTGTGTTAACTACCGACGAGGATGGCCGGAATAATAGCAACGATAAGTAACTAGGCAGTAAAATGAATCTAGAGTCCGCCGCCGTGCCGGAGTTGGCAACGACGAAGGCTACTTTACTTCTATTACAAGAATGGAATAATAGAGTTCAAGTCTTGGTTGAACACTCTCAGCTCACGGTAGGAGACTAAATACACTCAGCCATCCTTGGACTTGGGTTGCTTCTTGGATGAAGCCCACTCTGGCCCATGTAGACGAACATTCTTGGGCCTTATACGCTTGGGCCTGCTGGTAGAGGGATCCTCAGGAGTGGTACTGCTGACAGTCCTCCCCCCTTGGAACCCGGCATGACCCCAGGCCGGTGCAGCTGGAAACCTTTGCATCATAGCGTCAGCATCTTCCCAAGTTGCTAGGTCGGCGCCCAACCTGCTCCATCGAATCAAGAACTGCTTCACCACATGAGACCCACGGTGGTGCGGCGAGATTGTAACACCTTCTCGGCACTTGCAAAGATATCATCCGGATCCGAAGCTCACCAGGGAGAGGAAGTGGCGCAGAGGGAGCAGGTTTAAGCAGGGAAACATGGAATACCGGATGTACGGAAGAAGTAGCCGGCAGCTCCAACTTGTACGCGACGTCTCCAACCTTAGCAGTAATCTTGTAGGGGCCAAAATATTTGAAGCATAATTTGTGATGGGAACGAGGAGCTAGCGAAGCTTGAACATAAGGCTGGAGACGTAAGAATACCCAAATACCCACACCGAATGACCTCTCGGACCGTCGCTTGTCACCATGGTCTTCATCCTTTGTTGGGCCCGAGTAAGTGTTGGCGAACAGAGGCGAGCATGGTGTTGCGCCATCCAAAGATAACAGACATCCCGCACCATTGGCACCGAATCAACAGAGAGACCGGCGTGTCCGGGAGAGCGCCATAAAGTACCTCAAACGGTGAACGCCCCAAAGCTGAATGCGGGCTTGTGTTGTACCAAAACTCCGCGAGTGAAAGCCATTTGAACCAGCTGCGAGGACAGGAGTGGACAAAACAACGAAGGAACGTTTCCAAGCACTGGTTGACCCGCTCGGTCCGCCATCGGACTCGGGTGGTATGCAAGATCGAGATCCGTGGTAACCCCGAAACTTTGAACAACTCTTGCCGAAGTCGAGGTGAAAATAGGATCTGTCAGAAACAATATACTGTGGCATCCCATGTAGCCCTGAAGATATTGTCAAGAAAGGCTTGGGCAACCTTAGCAGCCAGTGAACGGGTGATGAAGAGGCACCTGAAGTGAGCAAACTTACTGAGCTTATCGACCACCACCATGATACAATTTGCTGGCCCGTAAGTAGGAAGCCCGTTAATGAAGTCCATCGTGAGAACTTGCCAATTCTCAGCTGGAACCGGTAGAGGAGAGAGCAGCCCGGGGTACTTGGACCGATCCGGCTTAGCTTGAGCACAAACTGAACACTTGGAGACATACTGTTTGACTGCAGCTTTCAGACCTTTCCAATAGAATAACTTCTTCACCCTACTATGAGTAACCGGAAATCCCGAGTGTCCGCCCAAGGCACTATCGTGGAGCGCTGAAATGATGCGGCTCTGAATGTTGGGATCCTGACTGATCACTACTCGACCATTATAGCGAAGCACGCCTGCTGTTAGACTGAATGGAGGACGAGATGTAGGACTGACAGCCAACTCCTGCAAGAGACGTACCAGATGTGGATCACTGGAGTAAGCAGACACCACTTCAGAAAGCCAAGATGGAACCGCTGCCGAGATAGCCTGGAGCTGCATATCTGGGGCAGGATGGCGGGATAACGCATCAGCGGCTGAATTGGACACGCCCGGCTTGTAAACAATCTTGTATTGGAGTCCTGATAACTTGTGATTCAGTTTGAGCTGCCATGGTGTGTTTAGACGCCGGGTCGAAAAGGTGTGTCGTGGGTCGCGATGATCAGCAAAATGGTGAACTCGCCATGCTGCAGGTAGGAACGCCAATGCTCAACGGCGACCAAGATGGCCAAATATTCCTTCTCGTAGGTCGAGAGCGCCGGTACGCCCCGAGCCCCTTGTAACAAAGGCGAGGGGATGACCCTCCTGCAAGAGAACAGCACCCACTCCACGCCGGCCGGCGTCTCGCGCCAAATACCGAAACGGCTTGCCGAAATCCATATCGCCGTGACAGAGCTGAAACTAGAGCAGCCTTCTTGCTTCAAAGGCGTAAGAGTGTACTGCCGCCCGGGGAGAAGAGGACACCCTTCTTCAAGAGATCGAGAGTGGACGAGCCGAAGGGCAAAGTTTTAAGAAACTTTGGCGGTAGTATCCTATGAGTCCCAAGAAGCTCCTTAGTTCCTTAACATCGGCAAGCACAGGCCGACCGACGTGATCGTATCTTCTCGGGTCGGTAGCCACTTTCCGCGACCGACAATGTGCCCGAGATAGGAGATGCTTTGCTTGGCAAACTGACACTTACTGAACTTAACCTTCCAAAGGATCTATGACAAAGAATTCGAACACTTGGCGAAAGGTGCTCAACATGAGTCTCAAAGTCCGGGCTGTAGATTAGAATGTCATCGAAAAAGACGAGGGCAAATCGGCGAGCACCGGGTGCAAAGGGTACGCCTATTGCTCCCCTCGAAAAGTGTTTGGGGCACCCGGTCGCCGAAGGACATCACATTATACTCAAACTGGCCCCAGTGAGTTTGAAAAGCGGTCTTGTATTCTTCACCGTGCTAAGCGGATTTGGTTGAAGCCCGAGCGAAGGTCCAAAGTAGTGAACCAGCGAGCATGAGCCAGTTCATCTAGTAACTCGTCGACGACTGGAATGGGGAACTTGGACTTCACAGTTAGTGAGTTAAGCATCCGGTAGTCGACACAGAAACGCCACGAATCATCTTTCTTCTTAACCAAGAGCACCGGCGAAGAGAAAGAACTGGTGCTTGGTCGAATCAGCCCCGAGCTTAGCATGTCTGCAACTTGCTTTTCAATTTCGTCCTTGAGAGCTGGCTTATACCGATACTGCCTGATGGCCACCGGTGATGCTCCAGGCACCAGCGGAATAGAGTGGTCACATTGCCTTCGTGGAGGCAGCTGGGTGGGTTCCTCGAAGAGATCAGAGAATTCATCGACTAATGCCTGAATAGATGCAGGCAGGACATCTTTGGCAGGAGCTTCCGGAATAGCAATATGAAGAAGCCGGAACATGGCCGACGTACTGCCACTGTTGCCCAAACCAGTGAGAGTAATATGACCACCGTCAAAGGGGATTCTGAGCCACTTTGCATTCCAATCCACTTGCATAGGAGAAAACCTTTCTAGCCAATCCATGCCCACTATCATATCATAGGCTGTCAGTGGAAGAATCCGTAAGGATGAATGAAAAACATGCCCCTTGACCGCACCAAGCCGCACTTGAAGGAAAGAGTTGCACATGAGCCTGCCACCACCAGCAACCTTAACATAGACTGGATGAGGAAGTCAGCGAACACCGCATTAACCAGTCTTTGCCACGGCCACCGACGAAAGAATGAGTACTGCCGGAATCAAGGAGTATCAACACTGACTGGCCACGAACAGACCCTTGAAACCGCATAGTTTTGATTCTTGGTTCAGAATCTTCAGAACTTGCTGCAGAGAGCATGAATGCCTGATCGATAGCCGGTGCTTGTGGAAGGGGCTCGGGTTCTTCAGAAGTTTCAGGAGCTTCAGAGTCCACAAAAGCATCAGAGCACAACGCCCATACTTCACGGTGCGTGCGCTTGCGGACGGCGGGCGGCAGGACCACGAGCCCAGCGCCGCCCACAACGCATGCAAAGTCACTCGTTTCGGCGGTAGTCCCGCAGAGACGCGAGCCTATCGTCAACTGTGGAAGGCCGAGCCGCCACTCGGCGATCGCCGCCTGGCTGCGGCGGGAAGGGAGTAGTAGATGCCGGTTGTTGCCGAACGGGTGGAGGCGGCGGGCAGATCATCGCCGCGACCACCGCGTGCGCGCGGCGTGGGTTATCGTCGGACGATTAAAACCGCAGGGCGCCCACCATGGTCGCCAGCCTCCTCTCTCGAATAACGCTGAGTGCTACAGCAAAGATCTAAAGTTTGGGGACGAGCAACAATGACAACAGAGCGGATATCAGGCCAAGCAGTCCCGAATGAAGCGCTGGCGTATGGGTCGGGGGCATCCGGGTGGGTTTGGTATGGAGCAAGTTGTTCCACCGGAGGCGGTGAAACGATCAAACGTAATCGAAACTGTTGATGTCATGCGGATGTGAAACATCCGGCGGCGGTTCGTGTTCGTCGCGGGCCGGCGTTCATGCGGCATGGAAATGAACGCATCCCGGAAGAGGTCTCAACTTGGGCTTCGACCGACTGCAGCCAACGAGCCGCGGCATTTGTGAAGTGGTGGGTAGAGATGGTGAGCCATGTAGATGGATGGACATGGTACATTTTGAAATAATTGGTGGCTCGAGTAATCCATAGCTTGGGGTTCTCACCATCGAATTGGGGAAATTGGAGTTTGGGTAGGTGACCAAGCGGTGGTGGGGGGATATGTGGAATCCGGCCGTTGGAATTGAAGAAGAAATTGGGGTCGCCTTGGGTAAGGGAAGGATGGTGGACAGTGGTGGGTACGGTGGTGGGTACACGGGAGGAGGAGCCGGTGGGTAAGGAGGAAAGTAGGAGGGGGGGTGGATGTGGAGGTGGAGGATTAAGTGGTGGATATGGAGGTGGATTTGGTGGATATGGATCGGGAGGCCGATGTTGGGGATGAATTGGTGGGGAATTGGTGAACCGATAGAAACCGTAATGCCCCGAGATGAGGAAGGGAGAGGGTGGGGGATGAATGCATACCATTGGTCGGGATCGGGCCATGGATAAACCACGCCCGATCCCGTGTAGTCGCCGCATCACGGTGCCCGCTGGGCGGTCGATCGGAAATCCGCGAGATGATGCCGCAACCGACTCGGGAGCATCGCCCCGGGCAGAGGAGCGGGGCGGTCCCGTTTCGCTTGGAGCAGAGTATCGAGCTCGGAGCGGAGGTGGAAGAGGGAGCGCCGACCCGGACGCCAAGCAGCCTCGTCGGGCGGCGCGGACTCTGTGGCCTCCATCCCGCCTCCGGTGCTCGTCGCGATGTCGTCGTAAGACGAAGCTCCAGTTGATGACGCTGCCGCCGAGATCGGAGACGCTTGTTGGGTCAAAGTGCCCCGCCCCCAGCTTGTCCGCCACGACGGCGGCGGTGTACCCGCCGCGCGTAGGACTCGAGTCCGGTGACGGCAGCAGCGCCGCCACCGCGTCGATCCGCCCCGCTACCGCCGGAGCGACGGAGGCGCCGCTCCAGCGCCCGTGGACGATTCGAGCTCGCCCCCGAGATCCGCGTGAGGGTGCGGACCACCTCATCGAACCCGGAGCTAACAACCGGATCCATGGCGCCTCGCTCTCTCGAGAGACGGGTAAAGTGGGTGTGGAGGGTGGGTTGGGGATCCAGGCTGGTGTGGGGATCGTCGGGAGCCGATACCGGTGTTAACTACCGACGGGGATGGCCGGAATAATAGCAACGATAAGTAACTAGGCAAAGAAAATGAATCTAGAGTCCGCCGCGGTCGGAGTTGGCAACAACGGCGGCTACTTTACTTCTATTACAAGAATGGAATAATAGAGTTCAAGTCTTGGTTGAACACTCAAAGCTCACGGTAGGAGACTAAATACACTCAGCCATCCTTGACTTGGGTTGCTTCTTGGATGAAGCCCACTCGGCCCATGTAGACGAACATTCTTGGGCCTTATACGCTTGGGCCTGCTGGTAGAGGGATCCTCAGGAGTGGTACTGCTGACAATCTGGCCATTGCAATAGTCAACAAGAAGCTTGTTATCTGTGAGGAAAACGGCTTCTTCCACATGAAGAAGAGAGACGAACCAAGCACCAATCATTAGTGTAGCTGCTTCGGCCATAATAACCGAAGTGGTGTTGTCAATCTGTGCTTTAATGAAGATCTTGAGTTTTCGCCTTGGCTCAAGGATGAAAATTCCTAGGCCTGCTTTCTTTGGACCTGCAAAAGTATGCATCAGTGTTGATGCGAGCTCAGGTAGCAACACCGTGTACCTGCAAAAAGCTGAATTGTTGGGCACCCCCAACAGCGAGGCTAATGAGTGGACATCAGCCTGTGCATTTCTTCGCTTACTGGTATCTGCGGGGGAAAACATGTTTTGCCGCAAGTCCATCATTAACTGACGTTGAGGAAAAGCGAGATGAGTGTCTTGAGGACACGATTTATCTTCATTAATGAAATCGAATTTCTTGCAAGAAACTGTACAGTCACTGCACAAGAGATTTTCAGAGGTTGAATTGGTGATTAGAAAAGCCAGAGCTTGCTGGATTCCATCCTGTTCGTCTAGCAAAAGAGAAGATCTGAGAGAGGGGTTAGCCAAGAACCAAATGGCTCTAGCATAGGGACAATGGAAGAAAAGATGAGAGTCATTCTCATTCGTTCCACATATGGAGCATTTCTGATCAATTTTGGATGAGAGCTTTCCAGCTCTCTCACCTGTTGCCAAGGCTCTTCTAATTAATCTCCAGGCAAAGGTCTTGATGTTTGGTGGGATTAATTTATGTTTCCATACTCTTTGAAGGATGGATCACATCAATATAATGGTACTGAGTTAACGTGCAAAACTGTAGCAAAAAAACAATGTTTTTCCAGACCTGCATTATGCTCAGTTCACGAAAAGTGCTCCTGAAAAGTGCTACAGTATCTGTCACATCGAATCTTTTGTCGCATGCATGGGGCATTAAATATAGGTAAACAAAAAAATAAATTGCACGATTTGGTTGAAAAAGTAAGAAGAATCTTTTGAGCTAGTTAGTACATGATAGGGCAATAATTATCAAATACAAACGAAAAGTGCTTCAAAGAACCCAACCCAAAATATTTTACCAACTAAACACATAGATTGTTTCACGTCCGGGATTTGCCCTTTCAGAATCCTGTAAGTTTTGGTCATTTTTATGCTTTTCTTATGATTACTCGGGACATCGTCTAGAGCTGCTTCCAATTCCAATTATTAGCACAGTCTAGTTGTTGATGCTTGGTTTACCAATTAATACTTTCTAAATGCTATCAACATTTTTTTTTTCTGTTCAGACTTGCCACTCTGCTTAGAGGTTCTGCATTAGCATTTGACTAGAGCCTTACCATGGTCATCACCTGAGGCCTTGCCATAGCGTTCCTCGTGGAGGGCGTTGGGTAGCTGCAGTCCATGGATGAACCTGCACCGGACCTGCAACTCTGCTTAAAAGCTCATATAACATCTACTGATTCACATTAGGTCTATGTCAAATTCATCAGGAAAAACTGTGAATCTATTTCAGAAATATTGAAACAGACAATTACTATACTACAGCCAGATACTGCTTCCTCAACTTCAACTGAGGGACTGGGTGGCTCACTGAACTGCAGTCGGAAGTCACAGCTGCCACTTGTCTGGACACTGGAGTAACAACAGTACATAGCCAAAAAAATGGTTTCTATTCTACCACCAACAGAGTGGATAATAATATATACAGAACAAAGCAGATACTATGATCAAAGCACAGTTTGCAGTTCATGTTTATCAGTGTCAGGCAGTGACAGCCCAGAAGGATGAAACCACAAATTTCAGGCAGTCGAGTACCAAATTGGGAAGAGCATTGGTCCGGACCGCAGTTTTGGTTCCAATAGGGAAAAGTTTCTATTGATCTCCTCAGGAATCCACCAATCGATAATGTAGGTGGCAGCTATATCATCTCTTTCAATTCTGAAAATGGCCATGAGACTTCTTTATTAGATATATGTTGCCCATGGCCTTCCACATCAATCAGTCATTGTGATTGATGGCAAACGCCTAGCATTACATCAATCAGTTAAAAACACCAGTCTAGCAAAGTTGGGTAACCAGCCAGAGCTTCAGTCAAGTAAAGAAAGCTTGACCAGGTACCGGTCTCCGGCCGGCCCCATACATAATTCAATTGTGTGGATTATTGTGGATACGACATACAGTATTAGCATTCAATCGTTATCCTTGCTTTAGTTTATATAGCTATATGCATGCTCACCAGGTCAAGCTTTACTTGCTGCCAGACTCTCCATCCATATTGTGGAGACTGGAGAACAGGACGAAGCAGCTTTGGTTTGCCTCGCCTGTCTAGCTAATATGCATCGCCCTTGCTTGATGCATCTCTTCATCCCCATGCTACTGCTGCTGCCGCTATCTGCATCTTCCACTGGCGCCTCCGTTGGCGATGGTGGGTTCACCTTTGATGGTTTCTTCGGTAATGACCTAACCAGCGGGCAGAACGCGTCGAAAGGTCATGCTTTCTACACTTATCCTCTCAATTTCACAGCTGCCGGTGTCCCAACTAGCTCCTCGGTTCCGTCCTTCTCCACAACGTTTGTCTTCTCCATCATCCCGCAGTACCGTGACTTGAGTAGCCATGGTCTTGCCTTTGTGCTTTCTTCCACCAAGGAGTTGTTCAGTGCCTTGCCTGCCCAGTTCTTGGGCCTTCTAAATGAATGGAATTATGGTAACTTTTCAAATCATCTTCTTGCTATCGAACTCGATACCATAATGAACACCGAGTTCAGCGACATTGACAACAACCACATCGGCATTGATGTCAACTCCCTGAGCTCCATTGCCTCAGCGAGTGCAGGTTACTACACCTCTGATGGGATCTTTTGTAATTTGAGCCTCCTCAGTACAAAACCAACGCAGGTGTGGGTGGACTACGACAGCAAGCACACCATGCTAAATGTCACAATAGCGCCTTACCACTGGTCTGCTGCTAAACCTAGCAGGCCACTCCTCTCGGTTACATACAATCTTTCCGTCATTTTGCCAAATGCAGCAGTGTACGCGCAGGGTTCTCCTCCGCAACTGGTGTAATTAATAACTCAAGCATTATATTCTTGGCTGGAGCTTCAATCTCAACGGAGAAGCTGCACCACTCAACTACTCAGCCTTGTCTCTAAAGGTTATCCAAGAACTCGCTGAGCAAGTTCCCACTCGTGATCACCAACACAGCTACAAGACTTTATTATACAAAGTTCTCTTACCAGCTGTTGCAATGTCCATACTAGTTTCTGCCATTCTTGTTAAGGTCTGCATGAAGAGGCAATTGCATGCAAGGAAAATTGAACTAGAATGGCAGAGGGAGTATGGGCCTCCGTCTTTCACCTACAAAGATCTGTTGGCTGCCACCAATGGATTTAAGGACAAGATGCTTCTTGGCAGAGGAGGCTTTGGGAGTGTCTACAAAGGAATACTGCCCGTCTCCAAGCAGACAGTTGCTATTAAGAGTATGTCGCCAGAGTCAAAGCAAGGGATGAAGGAGTTCATGGCTGAGATTGCCATCCTTGGTCATCTTCGTCGCCGTAACCTTGTGCAGCTGCTCGGCTATTGCCGCCATAAACAACAACTCCTTTTGATCTATGACTATATGCCCAATGGAAGCCTTGATTGCTACTTGCATACTCAAGATCACAGCACCACCAATCTATGCTGGGCTCAAAGGTTCCACATCATCAAAGGTATTGCATCTGGTCTATTCTACCTCCATGAAGACTGGGAGCAGGTCGTCATCCACCGGGACATCAAAACCAGTAATGCCCTCCTTGACGGTGAGATGAATGTGAGATTGGGTGATTTTGGCCTTGCAAGGTCGCATGACCATGGAGCTGATGCTCACACCACATGTGTGGCAGGTACATGGGGTTACATTGCCCCTGAGCTGGCCCGGCTTGGCAAGGCCACCAAAGCAACTGATGTATTTGCCCTTGGTGTGCTGATGATGGAGGTAACTTGTGGAAAACGACCAATCTGGGTGAATAACCATGGAGAGCCCCTTGCACTGGGCGACTGGGTGCTTGCCGCATGGCAAGGTGGTTCCATTACTGACGCTGTTGATCCAAGACTAGATGATTCTGTGGAGGAGGAGATAGAGTTGGTCCTCAAGCTTGGCTTGCTCTGTTCTCACCCCTCAACAAATGCGAGACCTTGCATGCGCTTGGTCATGCAGTACCTGCAAAAGGATGCACATCTCCCATCAGATTTGGATCATAGTTTGCTGAACATTGGTTTGGTTCAAGATGAAATGCACGATCAGCATGCCATGTCCTGTCCAGCAACTGCTATAACCGATCTTTCAAAAGGCAGGTGATAATACTGTGCCAGTGGGTGATAGTCATCTACGATGTGCTTTTGCCTAGCGTTGGTACTGCACAACTGCTTATGTGCTGTGCTACTCTTTGGTGGAGTTTCAGTGAATTTATGGAGCACGTACTACTTATGTTTCGTTTGAGATTATTCAGCTAGCATTGAGGACATCAATATACTAAATGTAATATTAATGGTACTAATTAGCTGTGTGTAGCACAAGAAGGTACAGACTATTGTAAATGTGTATGTTTGCCTTACAGATGTCATAAAATTTTGGTTGAATTTCTGATGACTACTCAGGTCATCTAAGAACCTCCATTTGTTAGCAATCTAGTTGTCTATATTTGGTTTAGCAAATTACTTTTTTATGCTATTACAATGTGCTTATATTTGAAGCAGGCTCAAAAAGAAAATTACATTAGGAAACATTTATAATATCATATTATTCGGAGCATAACATGTGCTATAATATCAGCCACTCTGTTAGATGGGTCCAAGCATTAGCACAGCATTTGCAGTAATATGTCTTTGGCATTTGTTTATCTTACGCAAATTAACTGGGGTATTTACACACCAATTCCAATCTACTACCACAATACACTTGTGCACATTTGATTCACCAAGAAACAATGTTAAATTAGTATTCAGATATAATAAAACAATGACACCTCTCAGCTCTACTACCAAACTGCAGCTGATCGCATACCATTTCTGAAAAAAAAAATGTCAGCTTACAAGAGATCTACCTGGCACCTGTAACTACAGTGCTCTGTTGAGAAAATGGTTTTACCATTTGTTACCTTACCTATCCACTCCTACAGAACATAGACAGCAAGCATATCCTTGTAAGAAAAAGGTGCTTTATCGGTACAGCAAGGCAAGTTTCATGGGAGGCATAAAAAATCCGAGAAATGATTTACAAGGGTGGAACAAAGGTGGTGACGATTATAAATATTATGAGTTCAGGACAACAAATAACAAATTATTACATATCAGGCTAAGCTAAGCATAAACACAGCTTCATACTGCATAACATTTCTGACAATAAAGTGGCTGGCCTACAACCTGCAATTTCAACTGCTGCACATAACAAACAAAAGCAGTTTCGTACCACTTACCTACCCCATCATACAGAGTATAAAACACACACAGCAATCATATCCTACTAATCAAACCACAGATGAACAATCACAAGGGAGTGCACACATATATGAAATGTACCTTGTATATCCAGTTGGTCAAGCCACAAATTTCAGGCAGCATGTATCATTGTGTATGACCTGACAGCAGCAAGAACAGAACCGTGTTCAAGAGACCTCACGCATGAGTAGTTTGCAGAACTACCGCAGACTGAGCAGTAGTGCGCCGAGATGAAGTGCTCGGTGGACCCACAGCAGCCCTCAAATAAGTTGGGACATGAGGCAGGGATTCCAGATTTGCCTGTCACAGTTGCAGAGTAAAAATCTTTCAAGTGCCCTACTAATAACAAAATAAAAAAAAACATGGCAAGGAACAAACTTAATAGCACAGGGTTGCTTACTTCTTTGTACGACACCCATGAATGATCTTGCCAGCCTCTTCTCCAAAGCTTTCCCTTGCTTTGTCTTGCGCTTTCATAATCTTGGACTGCTTCTTTTGCATGAGGACTGTAGAAATGAAATTCAAAAACAAAAAGATGGCTTACATTATAAAACTTTAGTTATCAGTGGGTAGAGAATTTGAGTCACCTCAGAAATAATTTGTGAGGTTGTCTGTTCATGCCAGATGAGTTGAAGCAAAAGTACGTTTCAAATATTTGCTTTGAATAATAGTTTTAATTTTAGTTATCGAATCCTTTGTGAGGATAAGAAATAAAGTATGTTTCTTTGTCCCTTTGCAAAAATGATAACTTAATATCAAAATATGTCATGTCATACACAAGAAAACTGTGTTCCAGTACTTGTAATTTGCAAAGAGTGACATTTTGTCATTGAGTTTCTAATACTGTATGTACCTTATCCTTTCTCACATCATGGCATTACTAGTATTTTGCAGATAAATGAGAAAGAAACTGACCAGGGTCTTCCTCATCCGTGGATCCGTACCCATCATCATTAAGATGTACCACTACCACCTCAACCCCGGCATTATCACTCTCAAGAGCTTCAAGGCGAGCTAAAGCAGCCTGCATGGCAATACAGATATAGAATTGTTCATAATAAGGCAGCAAAACATAAATGGGGAATAATTTCATGAACGACAGGGAAACAGCTCGGAATAGAGGAGGAAGAGAGGTAGAAGGACTGCAGGAGCAGTCAGTCGAATCCCGCATTTGGTTAGGCCGTTACCTGGACGCGGTTGTCAGAGCTGGCGAGCGCGGACGCCATGCGCGTGGCCATACGGCGAGTGCGGGCGCTGGTCCGACCGAACGGCCCGACGTTCTCCTCCTCCCCATCCATCTCCAGTCGCAAGCAGCAGCAGGTAGCAACTGGCAAGCGCGGAGGCGCGGCGCGTGGGATTGAGCGGGCGCCGCCGGCGACGGTGACTGGCGGCGTCGGCAGGTGCTACTGGGCTGCTACTGAGGCGTGGTCTTTTTTTTTTCCTTGTCTTCCCATGGGCTTTGATATGTACGGGCTAGCCAGATGCTGGGCCAGGCCGTCTTAGTTAGGAGACTGCTTCACTTTTTTTTTTCAAAGTCAAGAAGCAACAAGTTCAAACACTAGTCCAGTATTCGAGCACCAAGTTGAAACACTAATCAAGTAAACATGAGCACGCTGTTTTAGCAGCAACTTGATCATCAGCTACAGCACCATCCTAGGCATGCTGGGGGTTAAAGGATCTCTATTTGAAGTACGTACGTGGACGCCGGAAGTCACAAATGGCTGGCCATAGTCATGTTGAGCAGGTTTCACTGACCTCGAATAGATAGATACCTCCACTCTTCATCCAGCACTGGCGCCATTTGTGATTTCCGGTGTCCCACTCTCGTTCACTTGAGGTACTAACCGCCGTCAAACAGGTACCACTCTTAGCAATGCACATCTGCTATCATTTGGGCTTTCAAGGCGTCAACTTTTGTTCCACCCTCAAACAGATACCACCACTTTTTTTTTTTGTTTGAAAGATCTGGTTTCCCAAATTTGGTTATAATAAGAGGAATAGTGTTTACAAAGAACAACACGCCCAAGATGCACGTCCACCCACAAAGAGACAGCTATAGGGTAAGCGATGACACCCACGCAAATCAACAGAGAGAACGACAACCCAAAGAAGATAAAAGTCTGAACAATCTTAGCCTAGTCTAATTCCACAACAACTCCTTCAGCAAGGTTACGACGTTCGAAAACGCCGCCGTCGATAGTCCAAGAGGACCGGTTTTCACCCGTGGAAAGAACAAGGGACGCCGACGCCCCCCCGGGAAGACGGCGCCCGCTGGCGCTGCCGCCCGCAAGCTTTAAGCCCAAAAGACCCCGGTTCGAACATCGCCCGTAATCGAAGACCTCGCGAAGTCGCCACCGCCGCCGCGCTACCGGGCATCCCGGCCGAGACTTCGCCGGGGGCATCGACGCCGTCGCGGCTATGTAGCCGCAGAGTCGCTGGGCCGCCACCCCACTGCCAAGATGACAAGCCGAAAAACCAACAAACGCCCCGTGCCGCTATGCGGTCCACCACCCGCAGCACCAATCGAGTCTTGTCGAATCCGCCGCGTCTCCACAGTGCGGCTCAACCACGGTAGCACAACCGGATGCGTCAAGCTCACCGGAGCCCCCGCGGACCGCCTCGTCCTCACGGCGCCACGGCTTCCACCGGGCGCTCTACCGCTGGAGGCGCGCTCACCACCGGGAACCCCGTGGACCACCGGAGCAAAGCAGCGGAAGCCCGCCGCCCGGACGCCGATTCCGGGAAGAGCCCGCGGCCGAGGCCAATGGGGAGGGATGGCAGAGAGAGAACCGCCCTCACAAAGCCTAGCGCTCTCCACCATGCGTCGCCGGCCACATCACGACGCCACCGCCACCGCAGACTCCGCCACCCGGACGGATCTCGACGCTCGCCCGGGGCCTCCACACGGTAAGAAGACCCATCAAATACCATCGCCGCAGACACTCCCCCAGACCTCGGATCCAGCGCCAAGAAGAGAATCCGGCCCAAGCTCGTATCGCTGCGGTTACTCATGGTCGGCGTCGCCGAGCCGCCCCACACTCGGGGCACTCGATCCGCCGTCGGCGCCAGATGGCCGCCTGCTCGAGAGCCCGCCGGGCCGAGAAGGAGCCCAACGCCGCCGCCGTTTAGCGCTGCCGCCACGCCTGCCGGCGGCTTCTCGCCAAAGCCGCCGTGGAGCTCCCACGCGCTCCATGCGAGGGTGCCACGACACCGCGCCGGCCGGCGCCGCCACCGCCGAGAGACGCCCCCACCGCTCGCCGCCGCGAAGCCGCCGCTTCACTCGCCGCGCCGCTGCCGCTCGCCGCCGCCGCCGCGTGGAGCCCCACGCTGCTCCATGCGCAGGGTGCCACCGCACGAACCGTCGCGGCCGGCGCCGCCACACCGCCGAGAGATCGAGCCCCACCGCCACCATCCCTGGGGCCGCACGGGCCTTTGTCGGCCGCCCGTCCGGCAGCGGGCGGCGGGGAAGGGAGATCTGGAGGCGGTGTGGCGCGGCGCTAGGGTTTCTTTCTCGCCCCGCGTGGGGCGACGCGAGGGGGCTCGAACTTCGAGGAGCCTGAGTCGAGCCTTGAGGGAGCCAAAAAACTCTCTCATGTGATACCACCACTTTTCAACCGGCCGTATGTTTGATCAAGCTGCGTAACAAGAATCGATGCAAACATAGTAATGAAACCGGGCTTCCAATCCAACTTGTCACGCCAATGTGTCTTCTCCAAAGAATCACATTCCTTCGTCATCGAGGTGCCTTTGCAAGCTCATGTATCGATAACCTAATACTCCTCCGCTTCAAATCAGCTCACTTCTCGGCGCTTTTCATTTCTTTTAACTACGTATCTAGACATAGACAACCAGCGCATAACAAAAAAATTAACGTATCTCGTAAAGCCAAAGTGAACTATAATTTGGAACGGAGAGAAATTTGTTTTGAGATGCAAGCTCATGCAAACTTGATTTGACGCCACTGGACGCTCTAGCTATTTTGAGATGCAGCAGCAACAGTATTTTCACAGGCCCACTTTAATCTCGAAGCGAAACAAATAAACCATTACAAAGTTGTAAGCTTGCATCCAAATTTCAAATATGACATTTGCTATTTATCTGTCAACAGATTTTATTGATCTTGTATCTGTCAAATTCTAGGCTGTTGATTTTTTACTCTAAGATTTGTGCTTCTTTTTTTTTTTGTGTTTTGGTGGGCAACAGCGGCACACTGACGGGCTCGCAAGGTCCAACGGGTTCGTACATGTACACCCGTTATCTTTTCACTTCCACCGTAGGCGCTCTACCGTTTCGGTGCTCCCCGACGCGCGACTCCGCCGCGGCCGCCGGAAGCCTTTTGCCACCGCCTCCCGCAGTCCCGCTGCGCCCTCTCCCGCGGCGCCCCTCGCGCCCTCATCTGCGCCAGCCCTCGCGCTCCCTCTCCCGCGGCACCCGCAAGCGGTCTGCGCCGCTCCTCGCCGCCCCTCGACCGCGGCGCTCGCAGGCGGAGGTCTGCGCCACGCGGCTTCTTGCCGCCCCTTCCCCACGGCCCACGCAGCATCTTCGCCGCCCCTCCCCGTGCGCATCCTCGTACCCTACGCCGAGCCCGCGCAAGTGCCTTGCCGTTGGATTTCTGTTGAGGTGAGCAACTAGCACCTGCTTTTGTATTTTTGCTGTGAATGCTTCTGCGTATTGTGCATTGAGTTGCTGATGGGGGAGGTGGGTCTGGCCCCTATGTTTGTTTCTATAATATACTGTGTTTTTGTTGCTGCAATATTAGATCTGTCGAAATGCCATTTGTTAACTTTAAATTAGCTCTATTTTGCTCAGTGATTTGTATTTAATTTTCTCCATGCCTGGAATTGTAAATAACTGATGGCTAAGTTTCTAGATGGTTGTTTTAGATTTCAGATTTGTGGGACTTGGCAACTGTCTAGTGCTATCCTTCTTTTCTGACACTGTTTGGATCCCAAAATGCAATGTTGTTGACAATTCCAAAACAATGCTTTGCTTCTCTCTCAGCGAATTGGTTCTGATGCTAGCTATGTGTGTCCTGTTGTCATGCATGCCTACCATTCACAGCTGAAATAAGTAGAGTGAGTGACGATGGTGTGGTGCCAACTTGTTGAGGTGCCCGCTGCATGCGCCTATCCCTTTAGATTGCCGACTTTTATGTACTTTATTACTTCTGTTCCAGAGCCTATCTGAGTGGCTGATTTTTTTTATTGATCTGTGTGAGTTGTTTTCTTGCCCTTTAGGTCATCTATTATGTCTACGTGATCTATTATGTCTACCTGATCTGTTGGTCTCCCTGTGACCTTTGCCTGGTAAACTATCTGTTCATTGATTGTTATGTTCTTCAAATGTTGAGAGACGAGGGTTACCTGTCATGCAAACTCTGTTTGCTTAGTGCATGAAATCAGCCTGATAAGTATACTACTCATCAAAATACCTGATGGATTTTTTTGTAACTGATTTGTCGTCGTTATGTGTTGGCCTTGTTTTGTGTATCTCGTGATTCTTTTGCCTGTCGGTGTGCTCGGCCCCGTGTGTGCTGAGTGCCTGCTAGTCTCCTATTACTTTTTTTTCATGTCTAACATAAAGTATTGTGTTCTAGGTTGTGTGGTGTAGTGTCTGTATATATGTCTGTGTATGTCTATATATCTTTCTCTCTGAGTATCTTTCTCTCTATATAATGTGTCTATATTTGCTTGACCTTTTCCATCATGAAGTTTTTTTTTTTCTTGAAGTACACTGATGTGTAATCTTTTTGGATCTCCTCAAATCTCTTCATGTTGCAGCATTGTGGAAAGTGTTGGAGAGGGTGTGACTGACCTTGCCCCTGGTGACCATGTCCTCGCGGTATTCACTGGGGAGTGCAAGGAGTGTGCCCACTGCAAATCGGTAGAGAGCAACATGTGTGATCTGCTCAGGATCAACACTGACCGGGTGTCATGATTGGTGATGGCAAATCGCGGGTTTCCATCAATGGGAAGGCTATCTACCATTTTGTTGGGACTTCCACCTTCAGTGAGTACACTGTCATGCATGTTGGTTATGTTTCAAAGATCAACCTGACGCTCCCTTAGACAAATTTTGTGTCTTTTAGCTATGGTATCTCTACTGGTAAGTTGATTTTGTACTTTTGGGTGTGTATTTACATATTTGATGATGTGAATGGCAAAGGGTTTTGGGGCAATTCTCTTTTGGAATAAAAATAGCGTTCCCCTACTAGGCAATGGGTTTTGGGTTTTTTTTTTTTTTTTAAATTTTAAAGCATGCCCCTTACTAGGCAAAGGGTTTTGGGGTTTTTTGTTTTTTGAAAATTAAAAGCATGCCCCCTACTAGGCAATGGGTTTTGGGGCAATTGTCTTTTGGAATTAAAATTGCATGCCCCCTACTAGGCAATGAGTTTTTGGGTTTTGTTTTCTTTTTTAAATTTAAAAGCATGCCCCTAGTAGGCAATTGGTTTCGGGGCAAGTTTCTTTTGGAAAAAAATAGCATGCCCCCTACTAGGCAATAGGTTTTGGGGCTTTTAGTTTTTTTGGGAAAAAAGCATGCCTTCCTAGTAGGGTATTGGGATTTTGTTTTAGAATTTCTTTTGCTATTTTTGCATGTCTTTATAGGCTTAGTTATATTTGTGTATGTATATCTCTATATGTGTGTTATTATCTCTCTCTGTCTATAGCATGAATGTAGTTGAATTTATATGTTAATTTTTTTTTTCTTTTATAGGCTTTTTTTTTTTAGAATTTCTATGCCTATCTGCATGTCTTTATAGGCTTAGTTATATTTTTTCTATGTATATCTCTATATTTGTTTTTATTATCTCTCTCTGTCTATACTATTACTGAATTTAGTTGGATTTATATGTCAATTTGTCTGTCTTTATAGTCTTGGTATTTTATTAGAATTTGTATGCCTATCTGCATGTCTTTATAGTTTTTCTTTCTCTGTCTATAGGCTTACATATGTGATTATAATCTCTCTGTCTTTATATTTGTTAGCTGAAACGCCCTTTTTTCGCTAAGTTTATTTTTCTGATCTGAGAGTCAGCTGCTTTCTATGTATGTGTTGTTAGTTATCTCTAGCAGACTTGTCTTTGAGTTTGTGCATTTGGGTCCAGGGTCTTTGACAGCTTATCCTTTGTTTCGAATTGTCTCCCTCTTTTATTTCTCTCTCTTTGTTTGTTTTCTAGCTTTGATGTGTGCTCCATACATACTCAACCTGTACACATTATCAGGTTTCTAGCGCCGTAGGCAAGAAGAACAAACAGGGTTGTTTTCTGTCAAAGCTTTGTCAAGGTGCATGGTGCGACATCCCTTGCCCACAAGATACCTGTCTATGATGGAATTAAGAGCATGTACACCGCAGGCGAGATGCAATTCCAATCAATGGAGTTTGATGTCAAGTTGGGGCGCCGAGAAATGTAAGTACGACTCCTGTTTAACCTTTCTCTTTCTCTGTAGTATTTCTCTGAATCTAACTGAATTGGTTTAGCTGCATTTTACAATCTGAAGATGGTGAGTTGCTGCCAGTACGGTGAGCTAATGATGATGAAGCCTTTTTGCTTTTTTGAAGTGTCTCTTTCTCCCTCCCTCTCTCTCTCTTGTATGTTTGAGTTTAGTTGTCTCGACCATTATATTTGATTTTTTCTGAGCTGAAATGTCTTTTTGTCTCTCTTTGTCTCCATCTCTCTGTATTTGTATGAAATTTGCATCCTGTTATGCCATGTGAAGTCTCTCTGTTTATCTCTCTTTTTTTATGTGTTTTAATGAAGCCAATGATGGAGGTCTTCTCTCCTTGAAACTGAAAACATGAACTGATTTGCATTTCTGAAACTAGCCATGAAACTGTGAAGCCTTTTTTTTCGCCTTTTGTTCTTTTTTCTGATTTATATGGAGTCTGACCATTTTCCATTTTTTGGCACTGAACAGGCCAGGGATCATGCTTCTTTATCCTCAGTAAGTAACACTTTAACCCCATCCAGAGAATCATCACTCTCCAATGTTTCTGAACTCAGTTTCTGATGATCCAGTAGTGACTGAAGCTGTGGCAAGACTGCTCTTGGTTGCCTGCTGCACATGTGTGACAATAGCAAACCAGTGTCCATGTACATCTTGTTGTGATCACAAAGAGGGCAAATCCAGAACCTCTACGACTCGTGCTCCTTGTCAAAGCTCCGCACATGTGCTCTTCATCTGCTTCCTGCTTTTGAGTTTTTTTTTGCTCCAAGCAAGCTAAGCTACTAGCTCGAGGATGTCTTGCAGCTGCGGATCAAGTTGCAACTGCGGCTCAAGCTGCAAGTGCAGGTAAGGCTGCTTCTTTTCCTTGCGAATTACTAACTAGTTACAAGTATGATCTTGTCTTCCTTTGTGGATTAATTGTACATGATGATGATTGTATATATATTAACAAAAGAAGAGACTGGTGTGTTGGCTTTTATTTGCACCAAAATGTAACCTGACCTGGAGGAGAAGAGCAGCGGCGGCGCTCAGGCCAGCGTCGTCATCCTCGGTGTTGCCCCTGAGAAGAAGGCGACACAGTTTGAGGCGGTGGCCGAGTCTGGCGAGGCCACCCATGCATGCAGTTGTGGCAACGGCTGCAAATGCAACCCCTGCAACTGCTGATCGATCCTACGCAAGTTATGTGCAGAGGAGCGGGGATGCCCGGTGCATGCCTGTCACTGTCAGTCACCGCTTTTTTATACTAATCTGCAGCTTTGTGCTTGTGTTTGTCAATAATAAAGGATGAGCCATAGTCTGGTCCGGCTCTCTGCTTGGTGTCCTTTTGTGCTTTCAGTAGGTGTATTAATATTTGGGCAAGTCCAGAACCTCCACGACTCGTGTTCCTTTGTCAAAGCTCTGCACATGTGCTCCTTCACAAATCCGTATGTATGTCAGTATGTCAGCGTGGTGTTGTGTATGTTAGTAATCAAGAACATATTGGGTTATTGAATTTTGACTGCTCTTTGGGTTATTGGATTTGTCCATTTAGTCAGGTTGTCATATTTTGGAAATTTGACAGATTTCTGTTTTAGATAATCTGTTGACAGATTTTTAGCAATCCAAATCTGTCGACAAATTTGTACCTTTGAAAATCTGTTGACAGATAAATAGTCACACTCTTCAAATATTGCATTTCTTCATTCAAATAGGGGTTACAACGGCACCGATGTCACACAGAGATGAAGGCATTACTTATAAAAGGTCAGCTTAATACAACAATACATAGGCTTTTATTACACTGATGAGGAGCAAGAGTCAGACAGAGTACGCTTCAAAACAAAATAGTGTACCATACAGCCAGCAGTAAGAACAACAACATCTGCAACTTCAAAAATCTCGGAACTAGATGCAGTGCCGTACTGGTTCCCTCCCTGGCCTGGAAGGAAGGTCCTCCCTCTGCAACCTGTCCATACTGCCAGGACTGCGTACTGCTGGTGGTGGATGCAGCTTAGCTAGTAGCTAGCTAGCCCGTAAATGGTGCAGGCTCTCCGTGCAGCACTTACACAATGGACAGGCGAAGCAAACCAGTACTATAAATGAGAAGTCCAAAGTTGGAAACTGGTGATGAACCATTATCAAATTTCAAGCATTATTACGGTGCTTTGGGAAACAGCATGACACATAGTGGAATGGAATACAAACAACATAACATAGTTTCCTTTTTGTCACACACATGAGGAGCATGACCAACATCACTAGAGAGTAAGGGTATAGCAAGTACACAAGAGAATTACAAACCAAAAAAAAAACCAAATACAAACACTACTAGTATAGTAACTCCAAAAAGGGACGGAAATCACCTCAGAATATCATAGATGAGGGTGGTCATCAACCCATGTTGTTTTCGGCCATGCAAATCTCGGAAGTCGATGTAATGGTGCCGGCGCCAGCATGGGTCTACACCTCAGAAGCCGGTGGAGTGCCTGGAGACCTCCGAAGTTGGTCCTCGACTTCATTACCTGCTAGCCATTCAAATTCTGGAAGCTCAAGGAGCGCCTGCATCATCAGTTGTTTGGAGGAGTCCTCAGAAGTTGGTGGTGGAGTGGTGCCAGCACGGTTCACAGATTCATGGTTTAGAAGGTCCACCCTCTGCAGCTTGTCGGCGAAGGTCTCCATCCCCATATAAAACAGCAGGAGCCAGACATGGGATAAGAACTCACCGCCTTTGCCCAAAGCCTTTGCGTGAAGGTACCCTCTGCATCTGCTAGCAGAGAAACAGAGCATCTCAACCCAAACACCTAGGATCACCTCCCACTTCCTCTTCTCACCCATTGTCTTTAAACTTTCTGCAAGGTACCAGGCTTGGTCGATGAGATTTTTGTCTCTGTTAGAGCCTTCCGTTGATGATCCAGTCTCCCTACCGCTCGCTTCATTTGATGATTCCTCTTGGGAAACCTTTTTCTTTGACTTTTCCTCCATGACTTCATTTAGTTTGACCATAACAATCGCTTCCTCTTTTATTAGTTTGATTCCTGGATTCCACTCCCAGTCCTTGAGGATACCCTTGAGTTCATCATAGACCGTTTTAAATAGATTCCGCCTGGAGCCAGGCAGCAACATCTCAGGATTAACAAACAAGAGGTAGACCATGTAGTTGGACACCTGCCTAGATAGGGCGGCTGTACACTTGGACGAATCTTTTTCCTTTTTACATTCAAATGAGTCCGATGATGTATTGGTCTCGTCACTAGGAAGGAATTCTGTACATACGCCACAACACATTCTCTTCAACCCCATCACCACACTTTTCACCTCCCCCCTTACCAGGGGCTTAGCAAAGTCACAGTTATGGTCTGGAGACGAGGTGGAGGAGAAGAAGCAGAATCTGTGGCAATGTGCCAGAGGAGAACACACTCATCGAATGGCCTATTCATGTTCAAGCCCCAGTAGCTGCTGTGGTTGTTGAATCTGCGGTAGCTAGCAGCGTCTTTTATCTTGTGGTTCCACACAGCTTTCAGATATCGAAGTACCAGGTGTGTAATTCTGGCAGACGAGAAGCAGGGCTCCATGCACCACTGTTGGTCCAGGAAGTCTTTGCAACCTAGGAAGCTTACAATCGTCATCTTGATGTTGTGCTTCTTGTTGCGGAAAAAGTATCCTGCAAGACTATACTGAGCGACCGTCTGTGGCCACACTTCCCACATTGGTCCGTCATTGTCAGCCCAATTCATGGCCCCGCTGACAGCAACAGACATGGAAAATGTTTCTAGCAGAGCAGTACAACATAATATGGCATATGTAACCTTGACATCAATACCATTATAGGCTTCTCTGTGGCTGTGGTGGAAGAGGCCGATAGCTGCCCACGGTAGCAGCATACGTGGGAGTATTATAGTATATCCACGGATTAGTATTGATGATTCATCCTCAGGAACAGTAGTTTTTAGTTTGGTATAAAGAAGAAAGAAGGCACTAGCAAGCCCTTGTTGCACGGAGTCATATGCTCCCTCTTCACTAAGCCCCCAAAATTTCTCAAAGATACTAATTCGATGATCATAGGAAGATGAAAGATCTACGAATAGCTTACGAGATCCCTCTGGAGCTTCATCATGTGTCCACTGCTTCACCCGGGGTGGGGAGGTCGTCGTTACTGTGCCTTCATTGGTGTGAACTAGTTATTAATAACTAAGTAAGCTGCAGGCTAGCTGATGATAGACGATAATACAGAGATGCATGAAAGGTACATAGATAAGATAACTAGCTCACCAGGTTGTTGTCGGATGACAATATCCCTTGCATCATTCACGTACTTCTCGAGTTTATTACACATGTTGCCATGATCTGCTGCTGTACCTGAGCTGACGAGGCTAGAAATGCTCGCCCTCTTAAAAGCCATTGCTTTTGTGAAGCATTTGACAACCCCAATGGTGAACAGCAGGATCGCTGCCTGCAACAGCCTCCTGTCGCCGCCTCGTGGCCACGACTTGCAGAAGGCATAGACAGCCACAGTGATCTGAGACACAGCAGTGAGCAGATGCCGGGTCCACAGCTCGTTATCCTCGATATTGTAGGCGGTGACGCCGTCATGCCCACCGAGGTGGATTAGAAGGATGGGCGCCCAGGCCACCTCCAGCAGCGTGTTGCTGCCGCCGCCACCACCGCTTACACCGCCATCACCTTCGTCCTTGTGGCGGTTGAAGAGCGTGGCGAGTGCATATATTGCCACAGCATCACCGCCATGGTACGCCAGCCACATTATGAACCTGAACCAACCAGGAACAGCATGCCTACGGAGAATGGGAAAGAAAAACAAGAGGAATTGGATGAACAGGCTGGTGAGGACGAGGACACGCAACTGCGACTCCTCCCACCAGTGAACAGCACTTGTGAGACCCCCATCTTTCTCTCTCTCGCAAACACGCACCAAGAAAGTGAGAACATGGAATGGAGGTGATGATGATTCTGTTGAGGGTCACTCGGCCGGCTGCTAATGTATATAATGCTATTGCTATGTATATTTTTATAAGCTTATTAGCGACAGACGGATGAGGCGTTGCTGTCGTCAATGTGCCATGCCGTGCCGGCCGCCTCTTTTTCTTATATCAATCATACGTTAGTCCAGCAAGAGCAGGTTGGCTAAATCATAATTTTTCTTGACTGACTTGCCCAAACTTTGCGTGCAGAGGTCATAAAAACTCCAATGTCCAATCTATTCTAGTGCCCAAACGCAGTGGTTGGCTAAATCATACAAGCTTTTCCTAAAACGCAACCAAGGGGAACAGCCCCACCTGTTTTTTATCAAGATACTAGCTTTTCCTTGACCCACTTACTCAGACTTCCGCTGTCTTCTCCTAAACGAGTGTATACTACTATATATACGCACAATAGGACCCAATTCATGATACCCACTATTATATATAGACACAAATGAGTATTTGTTAGGACTGGCCCTAGACAGTTGATATTCCAAAATAACAGAGAAAGAGACAAAGTGCAAAAGTTAAATAAAGCCTCTCTAATAAAAAGAAAAGCAGTGTAAATTCAGGATATAACTCTTTGGCTAAAGACTCTTCTTAGATCCTATACTACCAAAACTTCTTGTCTATAAGGCCAATCCTTTGCTCTAAAAAAATAAAGCTATAATAAGGCCAATCCCTTAAAATGGTTCTATGATATATCCACTAAACATCAATTGGAGCATTTTCATTTTCAAATTCAGTGCTGTCATATACCTGGCCAGGATGCCCTCAAACCAAGCAAGGCTGCTGCTGACGATCTGAAGACTATCTATCGATCAAACAACAAAAGTGTGAACCCTATCCCTTCGTAGCTCATGTCCTTATCTTCTTCCTCATCCAGATTCTCATTAAGCTATTGCTGAAAAATTCACTCCTCTCAATTGCATATTGCTTTCCGAAACACTCTCCCTCTCATTCGTATTATGAAAATTGCATCACTGTATATCTGTGTATACAGTCTACTCCTAATGTAAGTGAGAATGCATCCCATCGTTACCTGGGCACGGCTGTCAGAGCTGGCGAGCGCGGACGCCATTCGTGTAGCCATGCGGCGCGTGCGGGTGCTGGTCCGGCGGAACGGCCCGACCTTCTCCTCCTCCCCGTCCATCTCCGGTCGCCAGCAGCAGCAGGCAGCGGCCCTAGGAGTGGATGAGCCCAGAGGCAACGGGCGGCGGCGCTGACTGGTGAGCGGCGGCGCGTGGGATTGAACAGGCAGCCGGCAGGTGATGAATTGCTACTGTGGTGGGGCTGCGAACTCCGGTGTGGGCTCTTCTTCCATGGGCTTTCAGATGTTTGGGCTAGCCGGGAGTTGGGCCAGGCCGTCATCTTCCCATGTCAATTGCATTGCTCATTAACCAAGTATACGATTAATTAATAAAGTAGTTTATTGCAGCATCCAGGTTCAGCGTTACAGCTCAAAAAATAAAGGAAAAGAACATCCTAAACATGTTTTAGACACGGGGTAAAGTGCATGCTATTGAGCAGAGGCACCAAGTTGAAACACGAGCTGTTGGCCTGTTCCACCAGCAATTTTATCATCATCCTCGGCTCAAAGCGTCTCCATCTCAAGTAGCAGCCATGTTTCAGCAGCCTTCCCTGACCTCAAATAGATACCAAAAAATCTCTTGGTCTGCTCCATGGCTGGTCAGCACTCAGCAGCCACTGGCCAGACTTTTGTGATTTCCTGCGTCTTCACTTGAGGTACCAGTCACCCTCCAAGAGAAGATAACCATATGCATTCTTCAACTGCTGCATGTTTAATTAATCTGCAGAACGAAAAAGAACTGAATAACAAGCCAGGGTTCTAATGACAGGGCTTCCAATCCAATTTGTCAGGCTCAAGATGGGTGTGTCTCCAACAATCACATTCCTTCACTTCAGGTGCCCTTGCCTAGTACGTAAATAAAGAGTAGATATGCAGCAGCAGATCATCTAAAAAAAAAAGGTATGCAACAGCAACAGTAAACTCACGTGCACACTTGTAAAATTTCAAGCAAAACACTATTACAAAATTGTAAACTTGAAACTACATGAGGACTGAGGAGCCCTTTTTAAAAGAGACGGCAAGAGCTTTGCCACTATTTTTATTAGGAGTGAAAAAAAAGAGTTGAGTACAGACATAATAGATAATGAACCATTTAAAGTTCAAAAATTACACTTCTTGGCACAAATAGGGGGAAATACATTACATAGTAGAAGATATTATAAAAGGTGAACATAATACAATCTCCTATATACGATAGCTGCAACAAAAGCTGGCCACCAGAGTGCCACGTCGCGGGCTTCTCCCTACCGGTCGGATCGGCCAGCCGGACGGCCCAGATCGGGCGGTCTCGGTCATTTTGCAAAAAGGCCTCGAAGTTATATGAAATCAACCCGCAGTCCAGGGCCTCTCTCAGAAATTTTACGGACAAGCCCTCGGAGTTTTCCAAAATCACGAAACAATCCAGGCCGACCACCCTCCCCACTCGGGCCCCAGCCAGGTTGGGCCTTAATGGGCCAAATTCGCCCAACTATGATTCCTCTTAACTATTCTTTCTAAAAAAGGAATTCATTTGGCAAAACTTTAAAATTGCTTAGTAAATAGAAGAAAAATCGTAAATATAAAACCAAATTGTTTTCAAATCCTCATACAAAAATCTATGCAATGGATCCAAACTAGAACATGTTTTAATTGAAAGGTTTTGCTGTACATCTATTCCTATGTTTTTTAATATGTACAAATGAAAACCAAATCAAAAAACATAAAAAAAAATTATTCAAAACTCTTTATGATAAAATATCACCACATTAAACTTCCTGGCTACTTAATAAATACTTTAAGAAAAAAAAACATAGCGACAGTCATACCAACGCATAACTAACCACCATACTCAACCAATAACCCTAACTCTCAATGCAAAGTAAGACAAAAATAATAACAAACACATTTTTTTTTAAAAAAAATATCTACCCACATTAATCTTATACAACTATTTAAACTTCATAAATGAAACAAAGCCTACATAGTTAACAAAACCATTTCACAATAAAAAAAAAAAAAAAACTCAAACAAACAAAAAAAACGGGTCCTATCGGGCCATAAGCGGCAACGCCCCGCCAATTTCTAGTATTACACAGATTTGAGATGCAGCAGCATAAAAGGGAAACAAACAACATTACACATTTATAACACAGATGAGGAGCAAGACCAGTAGAAAGTAGCACGTAGCAAACATATATAGCTGCAAACAAGAAAACCAACTACTAGCTAGTAATTGCGAAATGGATTGGATATCACAGTAGCTTGGTCGATGAGGGGTCACTCAAATCAAACCATGTCTTGTGCAGCCATGTGAATCTCGGAAGTGGATTGAGCCACGTCGTTGTGGACCTTGAGAGGTGAAAGAGCAGTGCCCGTGGAGACCTCTGAGGTTGATGATGGAGAGGGGTTAGTGGAGACCTCAGGAGCCGATGGTGGAGCAGTGCCGCTGTTCCCTCCCGAGCTTGTGTGCTCCTGCCTCTGCAGCTTGTCGGTGAAGGTCTCCATGCCCATGTAAAACAACAGGAGCCAGATATAGGAGAGGAACTCGCCGCCGTTGCCCAAAGCCTTGGCATGTAGATATCCCCTGCATCTACTTGCCGAGAAGCAGAGCATCTCCACCCAGACTTTCTCGATCTCCTCCCACATCTTCTTCTCGTCACCCTTACTATTATCCAACAACCTTTGGGCAAGAATCCAGGCATCGTTGATGAAGTTTTCTTTATAGTCTCCCTTCGGTTCTACTGTAGGCTTGTCCAACATGGCATTGATCAGTCTCTCCATAAGAAACTCCTCTTTCACCGGTGCAGCCTTCCACTGACTCCAGTTTAGTGGATTCCGCTTGTTATCCCTAAAGATATCCTTCATCTCCTTAAAGGCGGCTGTGACTCTTCTGTACCCATTCTGCTTGTTGTCCTCAAGGAGGATATCCTTTACTTGTTTGTACGCAGTTGCAAACAGACTTGGCTTGCTGTCCTCAGGAAGGATATCCTTGAGCTCATCGTAGGCGGCTGTGAACAGATTCCGCCTAGTGCCAGGCAGTAGCATCTCAGGATTAACAAATAAGAGGTACATCATGTAGTTGGACATCTGTCTGCATTGAACGGCTTTACACTCGGTCAATTCTTGTCTGCATCCAAAACTACGAGCCCTTGTTCTTATCAGCTCATCTCTCAAAGACCTCATTATTGTCGGGTGCTCAGCAAAGGCACATTTATGCTCTGATGAAAACGAACTCAGGAAGACACAGAAATCCGTGGCCATGTGCCAGACAGCATGTTGGATATGCTCTCGGCTAATACCGAGACGATGACAAAAAAATAGATTAGTGGTTGAGGAATTAGTCTACCTGATGAGATTAAATTAGTGGTTAAAGAATTGGTCCACCTTGTCATCTATTCAACACATAAGACTTGCCTCGATCGGCGGCAATCCTAAAATAGTTACTAGGGTTCGGCCCCCCGGCCCACAGCGCATTATATAAGTGGAGTCACCCTTTGGTGGCTTGTCCATCCATTTCCTTCTCCACGTGAGAAACACAAAACCGATCACTAAGGCGCTGGAGGGTTCGGGAAGGCTATCGCCCACGTTCATCGTGTGCAGGTAATCCGCGGCGTCAAGAAGGTCGCCGCGCCACTTCGCCAACTCACGTGTTCATCATCAGAGGGCATCTAAGTCCTCAGGTGATGAACTGAGATCATCTACTTCATCCACATCAACATCCAGCGAATCAGATGACATCTACAGACTCTGGTTAGTGTCTAAGATCAGATTCCGCATTTAGTAAGTCAGTGATCATGTTTAGGCTAAGATAAGATCCTGTTAGTCTAAGATCAGATTCCGCATTTAGTAAGTCAGCGACTCCTCCCACCAGTGCACAGCACTTGTGAGACCCCCATCTCACAAGCAAGTGAAGAACCCGGGAATGAAATGAAAGATGTGGTGATTCGTTTCAGTCTCACCTGCTAATCCTATGTATGAGTATATTTGAACAAGATTAGGGACAGATGCAGCGTCGCTGTCATGTGTGCTGCCTCTATTTCTTATATTATTAAGCAATACACATGACCAAGCGTTTGGCTAAATCATTTTTTTTCTTGAGTTGCTCAAATGGTTCCGAGGTCTTCTCTTAAAAATATGCTATATATACAACCACTAGCTAAAACCCGAATAACTAGTCAGTATCCCCACAAACAACCTACAGCTTGTATAGTAATACCTCCGTTCCAAATTATAAGACTTTTTGGCTTTTTGTAGATACATTTCCTTTACTTCGTTCTAGACAAAGTGTATAATTAGATGCATAATAAAGAAAATGCATCTAGAAAAGCTAAAAAGTCTTATAATTTGGAATGGAAAAATTAAACAAGACCCTGATGACCGATCGTGCACTTCATCTTCCGAAGATTTCAGCCCGGGGGGGGGGCAGGGGGCATTTTCCCAACCTGATTTTATTGACTTATAGCTCTGGTAACATGATTACAGAGGTTTTACAGAGATTTAAATAAAGACAGATGCCACCGCAGAGTCTAGGATTTTATCCCATTCTTCTATTATTTTTTTTGCTCTTCTCTGGCATTCTAGCTCTTTTAATTAAGAGAAGCTTGAGCCTTGCATGACAGGAGGAGTTAAGATTAATGGTCCCTTGCCTGAAGACGAATTCGTTTTGCAGTTTCCAAAGTTGCCATCAGCAGAGGATCACAAAACCGCTGTATTGGGCTTCAGGCAGGTATTCTTCTGATTTTCTGAATATTATTCCAGTTGCTACTCTGGAGGTTGGAGGTAGACCAATGGCTGACCAGAACTGCACACCAATCGGACACTGGAACATTAATTTATGTGGTCTGTGGTTTCTTGAGCACTGCCACAGACATCCAGGAGTCGACAAGGGGCGGAGCCGGGATGAGCTCTCAGGGGGTTAAATGAAGGAAAATTTAGTAATTACAAGGAAAATCAACCTCACCAAGGGGGCTGCAGCCCGGTCGCCCCCTGGATCTGAGACCGGAGTCGACGATCCTTCTGCGAAAAAATGTTTTACCTGCAGTGGATCCTTCCCTTTGTATGGATGAACCAAAAAGTCAAAGCTAATTATAATTTGAAACAGAACCAGTACATGGTAATTACAATCTACTGGACCAATGGTCCAATGTTTTTAGTTTTTTATCTCTCAAGAAAACAATGTTTGTATTTTTTATTATTTACCGTAAAACTCTTGAGCAAAGAAGCCTCTAGCTAGTTACACTGATATTATTTTAATGGTCTCAGTTGAAGTTTCTTGTCCCAATTTTTAACACGCTCATATTTTAGAAAACAGTGCAGATTCTCTCTACTCTAATGAAAATTGGATAACCTCTTTCTTCATCGATACACTGTCATGTCAGTATATTAAATGAGACTTTTACTGTGTTTGGAGGAACCATCAGTTCCTCCTGTCCATTCCGATTTGGCCGGTTCCTTCACTTAATTAACATAATCAGGGGCAGTTTAGTACTTTTAATTCTCTTTAGCTTCTACTTTTTTTATAATCTCTGGAACCGATCCTGTTCTTCTACGGACGCCGCGGCCGGCCGACCGCCTCTGCATCGTCTCCAGCGCCGAGATGCACTCGACGAGGTTCCTCCAGTTCTCGGTGGCCACCATCGAGCGGCTGGTGCATGCTCGCCCGGTCCCACTGCTGAAGACGCTGAACGAAAGGGCCACGCCATGGACCTCCAGGTCGCGTTGCCGTTGGCCGAAATGGCCAAACCCATTTGTAAAGTTGTACATTTGGCCCACTAATTTCGCCCGGTCCGTGGCCCGGCCTTTTGGCCTTGTCCGCACGGTCCGCCCCGCATGTGCGGGCCACGGCGGCACGGCCCGGTGGCCGGACGACCATGGGCCGTCGCCGCCGCCCGTGGCACGGACCGGTCCGCCCGGTGGAGAGAAGGCGGCCCTGAAGGCCCGGTGAAAAAGCTCCAAATCTCTCCAATACTTTGCGGGCCAATAGCCCAAAGATACAAAAGTCCAAAGACCCAAAGCCAACATAAAAGCCCACAACGCCCCTCCTCAACCCTAACTTCTCAACACCATCTCCCCGCCCCGCCGCCACCACCACCACACAATCCACGACGCATGCCGGCATGCGCATGCCGCGCCTCGTACTCCTCCACTCGCCCGGCCGCAGCCGCTCCTCCTCCACTCGTGGGTCGGAGCAGCGCTCCCACTCCACTCGCGTCGCGGCCACACGCCCACGCTAGCTCATCCCGCGACGGCCGCAAAGCGCATCAGCGCCGGCGCCCACTAGCCGCGAGGGCACCGGATGAAGCGTGAAGGTCGCCGCGAGACGACGACATCGGGCCGCCTCGCCTTCGCCAGCGTAGCGCGCAGCCGCCGCCGCGAGGGCACCAAAGGCGAGGTTGGCGCGCAGGCGGCGACGGTGGCACGGCGGACGACGCCCGGGCGGGCGATCTAAAACGGCCCGTGGGGCGACCATGGGCCGAGGGCGCGCCCGGCACGGTATGGCACGGCTCGACCGCCCGCGGCCCGACGCGCACGCCCCTCGGGCGCGCCGCCCGATCCGGAAGACCACCGGCCGGCCACGACGCCCGCTGTACATCTATACCCATTTGTTCCCCATGTCCACACCGAATAAATTATCCACCCCACACCCAGACACATCTTATTACCCATATCCATTGGGTAACCGGGTAAGGAGCATGGGTTTGGGTAAGAAGGAGAGCTCCCGTGGGCGAGAATCGCGACCGCCCGGGGCGGCTGAGAATCCTTGCCGTGACATCCGCCGGGGCGGCATCCTCGCGAAGATGGAGATGGACACGATGTCGCCCTGCCGTAAGGCGTGCCGCGCCGCCACAAATACACCGCACAATGTTCAAAGACACCCGCCGCGAGCATGGCGAAGATGGAGACAACGAGGCCGATGCCCATCCGTCGTCGCGTGAACCCGCGGCCGGCCGGCGACGCCGCGCAGATTTAGCATCGCGAACACGATCCCGCCGCCCGGATCGGGAGCGGCCGGATCACGCTTTTTGAGCTCCTCCATCTCAAGGTCACCGTGCGCAGCGCGCAAGGGCTCGCCGCCGACCCGTCTCCTATCCGGTGAAAATGGATACATCCATACCCTACCCGTTTTACATGGGTGTGGATATGGGTAATCGGTATCCACATCCAATGGCATCGGGACCTCCGGGACATGCTGCTATGCTTCACGCTCGACAACATCCGTGCGCCGCGTTCGGGGGGAGGTCGGATGCCCGGGCCGACGGATCCCCGACGCGTCTTTGTTCAAGCCGCTGCTCGAGCGCGCCGCTGAGCTCTCGCTCTCCCGTGTTCTACACGCCGTCCTTCATCCGAGGGCAAGCGGCTCCACGGCGTCGGCACCGAGCGAGCGGGAGTTCGCCGAAAGACACCGTCGCCCGGCCAGCCGCGCAAGGTCGGGGACTGGCCGGCGCCGCGACCTCCTCTCGTGGCTCATGTCATCTCCCCGCAGACTACGGCCGCCAAGCGGGTACTCGGGACGAGTTCTCGCCGACCCTCGCATCGCCATCATCCTCGCCGAGCGGCGGCGTCGGAACATGGACTACCTCTACGGCGGCCGACGATGTGACGGGCGGCGTGAGGGCGGACGACCGAATGCGCATGTGACGGAGGCATAGGGGCGGACGAGCCGGCGGGGCGGCGGCGTTTTTTCCGTGGGAGCGCCGGAGGCAATGGGATGAGAGCGCCGGAGCGGGCGCTTTTTTTTACGATTTGGCGATTCCTCACAAACATTTTATTCACAGGAAGTATTTGTTTTAAGGAGAAGCTACCCTCATTAAACGAAAAACCATTACCCTTCAATATTTATTATAATTCGGTTCCTATACCACGCTCCTACCGTGACTTGGTTCCCTCCTATTTAGTTCTCTAGCTTTTTGACAATTAAATCATACCAAATAGAGGGCCCATATTAATTCCAAGCGTGGTAAAAATTCTCATATTAAATACCTATGAAACTCTATGAAACCTCCCACTCAGATTTAGTAGTGTGTGGATGTGTCATGTGTGTATATAATATATATATCATATGTAAACTTAATTTAATCGAAGAAAGGTTCTAGTTGTCTTCCTGTACAAGGCGCGTGCGGGCTCTCGTCCGGCGGAACGGCCCGATGTTCTCCTCCTTCCCGTCCATCTCTGGTCGCCAGCAGCCACAGGCAGCGGCGGGCGGGCCTTGCGCTTGGTGAGCCGACAAGCGTGGAGCCGTTGAGGCGTGAGCGCGTGGGATTGAGCGGGCGACGGCCACGGTGACTGCTGGTGCTGGGCGAGTTCGTGACGGTGACGGCGGCGGCGAGCGGCGGGTGGCGCGTGATGATTGCTATTGGGCTTGCAACTAGGCTTTTTGATGTTTGCTGACCCAGGTACTGCATTTTTAGATGTTTCTCCCACTGGGCCAGGCCATCTGTTGTTTCAGTCCACAAGACCAAAACCACTCTCTTTCAAAGGGCAAAACAATCAGTGGTGTGCTAGAAAAATGCACCCGATGCAAGAAGCCTGTTCCATTGCATAGAGCCAAAGATTGCCTTGCCGGCACCGGCAGGCTGGATGATGCTTCCTCTGTCCTATCAAATATTTATCAAACATCGCAATGAAACTGGGCTTCCAATCCAATTTTTCAGGCTCAAGATAAGATGGGCAAGCCAATGTGTCTTATACAGCAATCACATTCCTTCTTCACTTGAGGTGCCTTTGCATGCTCATGTGTCAATAACCTACTAGCCTAGTACTTAAAATGGTGCGGCTTTGCGTTCAAACATAATTTAACGCCATTGGATAGCTGTTCTGAGATGCAGCAGCAACAGTATTTTCACATGCACACTTTAATCTTGAAGAGAAATGAATAAACCATTACAAAGTTGTAAGCTTGCGACTAGATATAATGAACCATCCAAATTTCAAACATTGCATTTCTACACGAAAAGAATACAACCATCACACATAGTGGAAGGCATTATAAAAGGTCAGCACAATACAACAATCCACAACTTTTTATTACACTGATGAGGAGTAAGACCGCAAGGGGGTTAGAGTACGTAGCTTGCAAACAAAAACAGAGTACAACAAAAGGAAAGCGGGGCTGGAAATTGGAATAGCCTGCGTGATAAGGGTGTCAAACCACATGATCTGCAACTTCGCAAATCTCAGAAGTGGATGCACTGCCATACTGCTGGTTCCCTCCCTGCTCCTTCTGCAGCCTGTCCATACTGCTGGCCGTGGAGACCTTCCGAGTCCCCTCAGCCGTGTCGAAGGTGTCGTTGCTCCCTGCTTCAGGGCTTGGTGGCTCGTGCTCTGTCCGCAGCTTGTCCGTGAAGGTCTCCATCCCCATGTGAAACAGCAGGAGCCAGACATAGGAGAGGAACTCGCCGCCATTGCCCAAAGCCTTGGCGTGCAGGTAACCTCTGCATCTACTGGCGGAGTAGCAAAGCATCTCCACCCAAACGCCTTGGATCACTTCCCACATCTTCTCGTCACCCAATTCTTGTCCCAAATCCAACAACCCTTGGGCAAGAGCCCAAGCATCGTCGATAAAGTTTTCTTTAGGACCTTCCTTTGACTCCTGTTTCGACCCGTTTTCAGAAGCTTTATTCTTGGACTTGTCCACCATGCTACTTATTACTCTCTCCATAATCCGCTTCTGTTTCACCAGTAGGATCTCCTTGATCTCTTTCATAGCGGCTCTGACCCTTTTGTACACGTTCTGCTTCTTGTCCTTTAGGATATCCTTGATATCTTTATAAGCAGTTGCAAACTTGTTGTCCTCAATGGTATCCTTGATGTTGTCGAAGGCGGTTAAGATGTTCGGGCTACTACTGGGCTAGCCGAATGTGGGGCAGTACGTCTGGTTAGGAGGTGCCTTGTCCTGGTTTCTGTTTTTTTTCGGTCGTCTGTTTCTTCAGAGTTGAGACGGAGAGGGTACATAGTTGTTTGAGGATGATCATTGTTGTAAAACCAAGTTAGAAAAGCACGTGTGAACACTGACTTGGTCTGGTGGCCAATTAAATGGGGACGAATTCAAACTGTCATATACTGTAGCAATATTGTAGCAAGCAGAGGAATCCTGTCATATACTGTAGCAATATTGTAGCAAGCAGAGGAATCCTAGGCTACTTGCTCTATATATATATATGAGGCTCCTTCAGTTGTAACGGATCATCAGAAATGAATAAAGATACAGCAGTCCCTCTTCTTCTCCAACACTCTGTGTCTCTCTATACGCTCTTGTGTTCATTAGCGTTCTTATTTGTGTGTTACATACGTGGAAAGAACGTGATTTCTAACACGTTATCAGCACGAGTTCTACCAGAGCTAGGGTAAGAAGGTGAGAAATCAGTTCTTACAAACATTGCTTGTTCTTATATTACACCATCACCATGAACAAGCACACACGAACACATCCAGCCATCCTGAAGATGGGCATGGACAAGTTACCTGCATAAGGAACAAAATCGTCGTCCCGCTAGAAGCGCACAACAGCTCAAATGGCCTGGTTTTCATGAGCGCGGAAGAGCAGGCCTTGACAGGCCGCCGCCGCGGGCGTGGACGAGCAGGCCTCGACGAGGCCGCCGCCACCGCCAGCTTGCCATGACTGCCCTCAAGGCAGGTGGATCTGGTCCCTATCTCCAGAAACCGCAAACGAGTGACCATGAGCAGCTCTAAAGCTGGCCCTGAAGGCCATGGAGCAGGCGCGGGTGCCTGATGCGCCGCTGCCGCTTCACCTCAACGCGGGCACGGCCCGGCTGCGGCCCCGAAGGCCACCGGGCGCGCGGCCCAAGGGGACCCGGCCCCGACGCGCAGCCGGCCCCGCCGGCGCGCGGGCACGGCCTCCAAGCCCCGACGCGCAGGCTTGACGAGGCTGCCACGGCGCGGCCCAGCCAAATCGCGGGTGCAGAGTGCCCGACGCGGTGAGCTGCCGACGCGAGCTCGATGTAAATCCCCGCGGGCGCGCGGCCACGAACGGGAGCAGGCGCGGGCGCCCAGGGGCGCGAACGCCGCTGGCGCGCAAGCGCGGCCTGACGCTGCGCGCGCACGGGCGCCTGGGCACCGCCGCCGCCGCTCACAGGCCTGGCCCCGCCGCCAGCCAGGGGCACAGGCGCGCGGCCCCGCCGCCGCCGGCCCCCTCGATGCGGCACGAGCGCGGCTAGCCCCGGCGTGGTCATGGCCCCGAAGGCCACCATACCCCGCGGACGCTGCCTGATGCGCCGCCGGCCGTGCGCAAACGCCGACGCGAGCGCCGCCGCCCCGACGCGCGGCACAGCGCGGCACCCCAGGAGCGCGCGTACTCCGCCGGCCGCCGCAGCTACGCGGGCGCGGGTGCCCGAGCCCCGTCGCACGGAGCGCGCCCCCAGAGCGGGCTAGAGGCTGGCCGCCGCTGCAGCACCAACGCGCGGACGTGAAGCGCACCGCCCAGACGCGCGAGAGCGGCTCCGACGCGTGCAGCCCGGCCGGCCACCGCAGCAGCTCCACGCGCAGCAGACCAGGCCATGGTCCGGGCGCGGGTGCCGGCACCGCCGCCGCCGCTCAGCCGCCCCAGCAGGGCCCCTGACCAGGCCTCGAGACGCGCGCGGCCCGCATGGGCCCAGCACCAGGCGCCGACGCTGCCTCGGTCGCTCCCTCCCTCCTGCGCTGTCTCCAGAAGAGAAGAAGACAAGGGAAAGAGAGAAGGGATAAGGACGGGAACGACGCTGTTTTACCAGTCCTTGATTCAAAGAAGGGCCCGGCCGGCTCTGCATGCCATCTCATTGATTCGAGGGAACTGGTGCCATACTGCCATGTGCATGCATGCATCACATGTGAATGCATAGACTCTGTGTACATGTGAAGCCACTGGTCCACTGCCCGGTCAGTGACGACCGTCTATGCATGGTTGCTGGGCTCACCGTGACCATGGCGGTGTTATCCCAAAAATGGGGTGTGTTTAGAAGCCCAAATTTCCCCTCCAAAAATTTTCTACATTCACATCACATCTTATCACATCCTATCACATCGAAACATTTAACGCATCCAAATACGCTGCGCCCACTATAAATTTAGGTAAATAAAAAATTAATTCTTGGCGAGTTAGATATGCATTCTGACGGCGATTCTTTTGAGTCTAATTACGCCATGATAGGATAATATTTTACCACTAACAAACGAAACGCGTCTTCTGATTACGATGCGACTCCGCTACTACAGAATTTCAGCCCAAAATTCGGTCTTCTAAACACACCCTTGGTGTAAAATTTTGGACGGATGGGATATGTATGTCACATCGTATAATCGTAGACGTTTCGCTTTGTTAGTGGTAAATATTATCCTACCATGGTGAACTAGGCTCAAGAATCATCTCGCAATGTACATCTAAACTGTGTAATTATTTTAATTTTTTACCTATATTTAGTCTTCGATATATGTGTCGGCATTTTGATATGATGAGAATCTTCTTTTTTTATAGTGGAATTTGGAGAGGAATTTGGGGCTCTAAACACAGCCAATCAGATACTACCAAAAGTAGCATGATGTTGTTTTGGTTGTGCATTTGCTCCAACGAAGAAGGGCCGCATAGATACAGTCACGCTGCAGCACTGAGTCATGGCCTCGAACCATGTGACCAGGGGCCATGTGAAGACCATGTCAGTCACTGTATGCACCCAGAGGCCTGAAGCCTCCGTCCAAATGCACACAAAGGCCACTATACTCTCCTATATGTGCGTCGCTCGAGAAAACGTGTCTATAAAGGAAACACCGGTTTTCTGAGACAAACATTTAGGGACATTAGAGAAAAGACTTATTTATCTTGTTTTGCGTAATTACTTTAATTAATTACTGCAAATTTAAATTCGGTATTTAAATTTCTGCAAATTTATTTACCGCAATTTACTTTCAGTATCCCGCAAATTTATTTACTGCAATTTATGTTCGGTATTTAATTCCTGCATATTATTTAAATGCCATTTACTTTCTCGCATTACTTTAAGCAAATTATTCATTTGCAAATTTATATTCTCATGCGAGAAAGGTCGTAATGTAATCCTGAAGATTACGAACGACAAGACATATATTTGCGGGAAGCGGTTTTTGCTTGGACCGATGTGCACTAAACCATGTTGCAGAAGGACATGAAGTCACTGCGTAAAAGGGCCCGGAGCCTCGCATGGTATTGGTATAAACCATTTGATCAGTGCACCCATGATTACGGAGTCACACACATATGGCCGAAGCCCATGATGTTCACTATATCATGCCCCTACGTGGTATAAAGTCCGCAAAAGGTTATTATGGCCAGAAGCCATACACACTCAGCATGAATATTTACTTTATTGCGAGTTTTATATTTACCACAATTTACTTCTTGCAGTTTATTTCTTGCATTTACTTAAATCTTGTTGATTTATTTATTGCAAGTTTACATTTGATATAAATTGTGTGGTAATCCGAAGATTACATACATATCTAGGAAACAATGTAATCTTGAAGATTATGTATGGTTGCATAATCCTCAAGATTATGCATGACCAACTCATAATTTTTGCGCATTGTATTTACCGTAAAATAATACTATTATTGCATGACATGCGAGAAAATTGGAAAAAGAGTTTGCCAAGCTAGCCAATACGGCAACAACTACTTCACTTGGGCTACCAATGTCGGGATCAAACCCGAGGATACATAGACGTACCCATGGTAGGGCAAACCTAAGAAGGTTAGGCGTGAAACATTTGATCGCCAGGGACTCACAAATGTATGTGGTGGTACAAGTGCATTGGCCTTCCAATTGTCGCGTACCGAGACACACCCAAATTTAACTCCACCAATGTTCTTCCGTATAAGGACGAGGGAGCCAAAGATGTGTCTCACTCTATCATTGAGCCTGAAGCTCATAAAGGCATAGTAACAATATTATTGATGCCGATAGTGGATAACCTTCTTAATCGAACTCGACATGGGAACCTGAAGTATTCCCCTATTGAGTACCATAAAATGTCACATGCATGTCATACCATCACTATTATGGTCATGAATAATGCTCCTCAAGAGCGATGATGTTTTATAAGGCCTCCAAACCTTATAATGTTTCCTAGAATGAAAATTTACTTTGCGAAAAAAATTATTCGGTGGCACCTATGGCTAGAAACGAAATATGTCTTGTTGACAAAGAGTAGCACCACTAATATAGTTTTGGGGAGACCGGATATTTCCATGAAAAAACGAACAATATGGTTATTCTTGGGAAGCAATATTCCATGGGCACCGAGAAGTGTCACCCTAGTTCTCCCCAGGGTACTTAGATCTTTGCATTCATAATGCAAGTGCACCCCTGTCGGCGCTAAAAGATATCCATGTGGATGATTTCCACATAAAGACTAAGTTTGAGCAAGATACGGAATATCTGCTCATGGATGTCAAAATCAAGTGATGGAAAAAAAACTCCTTTTGTTGCCACTAGGTTTGCACTACATGTGCATAAAGCCCACCAAATAATATGTTGTGATAAAATCCATCATTAAGATCCGAGAGTCATTGGTGTAACTCGACGGGATCTCCTTGAGTTGGGAATGTTGATAATGTAATTGACAATTACGCTAACCCATAATATTGAGAGCTTTCCTAAAATCTCAAGATTTAAATTACACTACATATGAAAAAGGGAAAAGCTCATAAGTAGACCATCCCTCCCAAAGCTTAGGGATAAGTCACTTTTGTTCCTACCAAGGATACAAGGCGACATTTGTGTGCATGTTTAGCCCCCCGTTGGGTCGGTTAGATTTTGATGGTGCTTGGTGATGCCTCTACCTAATGGAGCTAGGTGGACATGTTGTCCACCGGAAAAAGATGTTTCCTCCAAGCTTCATTTCCCCGATAATCGCATATTGCTTTGGTGAAGTCGGGTTGAAAGCTAATTATTGGCATCAAGGTAGAGCATTTAATACCACATGTCCGCATACAAAATGGTCTAACTAAATCTTTGATCAAGAATATCAAGTAGATTACGTGGTTGTTGCGTAAATATGGCCTACCAACTAGAAGTTGAGGCTACATAGTTTTGCAAGCTGCAATACTAACCAACTTAAGACAACTGCATAAGAAAACAATACCTCCTTACACCTAGTGCGTGGGAAAAGGACTAAGTATTTCCCATCTGCGTATATTAATGCGGTACATGTGCCATCTTCGCCACCTCAACAGATATCGAGAAAAACCCACCGTAAGTGGAAGGATGTCCATAATTAAATATTGAGAGCCTATGATTGGGACCTTCATAAGGCTCAATACGCCGAATGCATTTTCCCAAAGATTAGGGGAGATAGGCATCCAGAGGAATGCCGGGAAATTGCATGGAGTGCAAGTTGCATTCCCCAAAACTCACGCACTAGTAAATCTGAACTAGAAGTTCAGAGGATTAAGAATTTGCAAAGTCTTGCAAATGAGCCGCCAGCTACCTTCATTGATCATAAAAGTGACAATGTCATGTTTACTTGGAGTAAACGTCTTGAGAGAGCATAGGTACACCCGGATGGTTATCCGGCTCTATTGTTTCCTCCGATCCTAGGTTGAGGGGAGACCTCCCGGGTGCTTTCGGGACAAGGTTCCACGGAGACGTCCGCATAGACAAGTCCCCGTGCCACTTGCATCACTTAAGGATTCGCTTGAAGAAGCTTAACCCGGTTAAGAATGCCCTCGAAGCGGCAACTCAACTTGAAGTTGAGGTCCCCGAAGGACGCCATCCCGGAGATGGAAATCCCAATGCATCACGCGCGTATATTATTGCACTTGAAGATTGGAACTCCCTCGCTCAATCGTTATGGGAAATCATGATGAGCTAGAGGATGATCACGGGGTGATCGCCACTAAAAAATGTGGAATCGAGAGATTTGCATGATTGAAAGACCACCATTGTCGACATACATTCTCGCCATAAGAATTGCTAGCTCAATTGATCCGATCCATAATAAAAGTCCTTGACAAGTGCGGAAGCACTTTCGAACTGGGACAAAAGAGTAGCAAAGAATCATGGCGGAGCAAAGGTTCGCTTTATGAAAGAGAGGTTATTGGGTTTGGAGACCCAACCTCCAAAGGTCATCCCCGAAGGATGCAAATTAGTCTCCTCCAGAAGAGGAATAAATTTGGCACAAAGCGAGGCTAGTGGCATATGGGTTCTCGCAGAGACCCGTCATCAATTAAGATGAGATATACTCCTGCTATGAGTGACAAAGATGTTCTGATACTTATGTGGCAGCTAATAACTTGAATCTGAAATGCAGTTGATGGATATTATGACCGCATAATTATACGGGTCACTAGATTCAGAAATCTATATGAGATACCCTGAAGGACTCAAGATCCCTAGACTGAATCAAAACAACGACATTCTTAATGACCGCATGCAGCGATCATTGAATGAATTGAAGCAATCCGACAGGATGTAATTCAACCATTTAAAATAACTTTCTCCTGAAGAGGGTTACATGGACAATGGTGATTGTCCCTATATGAAATCCCTGAAGGATTTTCACGTCATCTTGAATATATCATTGACACCTCAAAGGACATCGAGGAAGCAATGACTTAACTAAGAATGAATTCGAGATGGCAGACTTTAGTGAGACAATGTCCCACTTGAGCCAGCAGCTCGAGCACCTCCCTAAAGGAGGGTTTATTAACCAGTCTCTGAAATCCCATGTTGGTTAATCCCCTAAAGTGGATAAGTCCTGTGATGAGGGATTGAGTACCATTGAAGCGTTGATGTGCCTGGCAGCTACACAAGTCCCATTGTTGCAGATGGCAAGGTACAATGCTACCCAACTAGAAGATATTGTGTTGGTGCTCAGACTATCCTCATGTGCCTATAAGGTACACAAACCTTGGACTGTAGTTTCGAAGAACCCAGTCCCAACCATGGTGGGATATGAGTATATTGGCTATATGTTTGACCTACATAATGCCAACCCCTAGACTGGGTGCTTATACTTCTCTATGGTGGTTGAGCCAATTCTTGGCGGTCAATGAGACAGATCATGGTTGAATTAATCGACCAACCACTCAAGGAGAATCATGAAATTTATAGCCACACAAAATGTGATTGGCTGTGACAAATGATTAACCACATCCAGTAGTCATGTGGTGTACTATCAATTCCTCTATCGTTATCCTTTGAGATAACGTTGCTTGTGTTGCACAAATGCATATGGGCTATGAGATAAGAAATCTCACAAAGGTGTATTACTCACCGTCCCCTTACCCTATGAGCTCCAGAAGAGCGGGGAGAAGGTTGCAAGGTTCAGGGGGAGACACCCCCTGATGAGATAGCCCATAATCATGATCCTAGAGATCACGAGTCAGTCCTAAAGACTCATAGGTCCTGAAGACTTAATATGCATGAATTGGTCCAAATAATCGGTTGATCCCGAAGATTTGATCCTAAAGACCAAATTGTTGTACTCTTTTTTTCTCTCGATGAGTTTTTCCACACTGGGTTTTTGTTGACACCTCTTAAGCTATATTTTTATGTGTCAATTAAATATGTAATAAAGGTATAAAAAGAATAAAATACATAGAATAGGTATTATACTAACTAAGTTCCACGAGTTTTGGTGAATTATATTTTTTTCGGGGACTTAACGTGTAAATGCCTAAAAACTTAGAAAAACCCCTACATAATAAAAGGAATTGCCAAAGAAGGATTTCGACCGAAAAGTGAACTAAAACATTCTAGAAGACACCGAAGACACCAGAGAGACCCGACACCTTGGGTCCACCCGGCTTTGGCGGCCGCCGAGAGAGGATTAGGCCTACCGCCAGTGGGGCCAAGATGTCGACCTCATCTTCTTAGGTCGGTTTCTAACCGACTTTGTGGTTGTATCTACGCCGTTGTTGAAGTCGGTTTGATCCAAGGGCTAGCATTCATCTACCAGGACTATATAAGGAGGGTCCTACCTCCGACCATAGGCATGAAAATCATTATTCATCATACTCACTTTGATCATAGCTAGAGCCATACCTCTCTAATTAGAAGAGAGCTAGATCAAGTTGAGAGAGATTAGTAGAAAGTTGAGAGATAGATCAAAGAACTAGTTCTAGTTCTAGATCCGTTCTTGAGAGATAGAAAGTAGAGTTGAGGAGAAGTAAGGAGAAGTGCCTGGGATCTCGGTGACTCTTCTACGCTTGTACCTCTCCGGGATCAAAGGCTTCATTGCAATTGATCTTGAGACTTCTTTTTGGCAGGATCAACCTTATATTTGAGTAAGTTTACTTATTTATATTTCTTTCGGTTTATGACTCATTAGAGTACTTTGATTCTTGTCGCTCTTGAATTGAAGTTGTTACCCCTAGTGTAGACGTGGTGTTTATACTAGATAACTCATAAATACACCCTACTTGCCTGGATCGTGGTAGTTCGTGGTAGTGACAAGTACCATTGATTCCTTTGGATTCCACGTCCCCGTAAGATAGGACACGTAGGACATAGTTGCTTTGGGGAATAGTAAGTTTTGACCTTACTTTCCTTTTGAGTACGTCCCCATTAAGAAATATCTTTAAGCCTTATAAGAGTATAAACTAGACAACCTTAGAATTCTTCTCACCTTTTATCCGAACTCCGTTCCTTGCTACTATCTCGGTGTTTAGTTCTCGTTTCTTTAGTCTCACACTATTCTCTCTCGTGGATTCGATAATTAAAACCCTCCCCGTGAAGTGCTCATCGTTTACGTTCGCTGCGCACTATACAAATTATAAATAATTACGTAGGATAACTTTTACCAACAAGCATTTCTCGGCGCCGTTGTTTGGGAGAATGGTTTGTTGATTACGTGAAACTAAACTAAATCTTGTATCTTATCATTAGTATAGATTTTTCCTTTTTTATCTTTTTATCTTTTTATCTTTTCAAAATCATTATCCACATGGATACTACCCCTCTTTATAAATATTTAAAACCCAACGGGCAAGCTTATAACCCTGTGCTATCATCTAAACCCATTCAAGCTGGATCCTATGAGTTTCGCCCAAGGTTGATTGGGATGGTCCAAAGCCATATTTTCTCGAGAATCGACAAAAAAATCCTTTTCTTCATCTTCAAACTTTTGAAGAAACATGTAAATGTCTTCACATTGAAGGCATGTCTCCTGAAACTATCCGTTGGATGCTCTTTCCATTCTCTTTGAAAGGAAAAGCGCGCCAAAGGTATAATAGAAATAAAGAAAGAATAGGAGGAAATTGGGAAACTTGCATAACTGAATTACAGGCTGATTTCTTTCCTATATCTAAATTAGTTAACTTTAGGCTCTCTATCCTATCCTCTAAACAAGAAGATAATGAATCATTGAGTGCCTATTGGAAACGATATGATTTACTTTCCAAATCGGGACCCAATCTCGCTATACCGGATCATGTTTTAATTCAACATTTCTATATTGGTCCGAATAGAAAATCTAGAAAACATTTAAATACTTACGCTAATGGATCCTTTATTCATCTTTCACCCCCTGAATGCATTGCTATCTTAAATAAAATATCGTGAAACAAGGAGGATGATCCAACCTGCAGAAAATCTTTAAAAATAGAAGAAATAATAGAAGAAGAAAAATTAGTTGAATCCAATCCTATTTCAAATTCTTTACAAATCTCAGCTAATCCTAAACCTTTAGAAGAACCGTAGAGGTTACTTCAATCTCTCGATTTCTCCCTTGATATCGAGGATGATCTCTTTACGATTATGGAAACACCTCGAAATATCAATTTGTATCTCGTAAGTTTAAAACATCACTATCTTATCCTATAAACTCTTCTCGATTTAACACATTTAAAAGGAAGTACGTAAGAACTTGTTTCAATTATG